>JAODPA010108547.1:0-19929 GCA_025585075.1 Nepenthes mirabilis
TATGTGAAAATATTTGTGAGAGAAACTTGAAACATTTTATACATCAAAGACTGATAATAATAAATTTATATCACTTAATAAAATTGATACAAGTAAGATACCGAAATAATAGTTCTATAACAAACAATTTGAACGAGTTCCAACTGTGGATCAGTTGAGTAGCATGGGTAACAAATTTGATGATGAGTTGTTGGGCTTGTGATTGTTGACCATATTACTAGATTCATGGGAGATTATCTGGATTACCATTGCTAACACTGCTCTTAATAGTATAATGGCATAAAGATAGCCACGAGTATAGTTTTAAATTAGGAAATGAGGAGAAGATCATAATGCTCCACTTCCTCACACTTCAAAGTGTTGGTAATAGAGTCACAGGAAAAAGGTAATTGGAGAGGTCCAAAATCTGGTAAGAAGAGCCAAAATAAATTAAGATTGATGTATCAAAATCTCGAATACCATTATTACGAAAAAAAGAGCTATATTAATAAATACTGCTATTAATGGAAGCATGAGAATACAAATAGTGGCGATAAGAATGCCAAGAAGTCTACAGACGAGGAGAGAGCCCCATTTTTTACCATGTCTGATGTTCTTCTTGTGTGTAAAGAAGAAAATATAATTAATTTGGTCAATACAAGATAAGTTGGGTGATCAATAGCAATGTATCATTTTATGTTATGCCAAGAAGAGAATTCTTCACATCCTATACTTTCAGTGATTTTGGAGTATTGAAGATGAAAAATGGAGTGTCTCGAATCGTGGGCTATGATGATGTGTGTTTGATCACTGGCAATGGCACCAAGTTATTTTTGAGCTTGTACAGCATGTCTTGAGTATCTAACTAAATCTTATTTCAGCAGGTAAATTTGATGATAAGAGATTTTACAACACCTTCTATAAAGGTGTGTGGAAACTTGCTCGAGGACCTCTAGTGATGGATCATTAAAAGAATTTTTCCAACTTGTATACGCTGTAAGCATCAATTTCAACCGAAGATATATAATGGTTAGGATTAATGAGTCTTTAGATCAATGGCATAGGCATTTAAGCCATATGAGCCAGAGGGGGATAAATTGCCTAACAAAGAAGAACCTCCTTATGAGTGTGAAGGACACAAAGTAGAAGATATGCCTTCATTGTTTGGCTAAAAAATAATGAAAAGTTTTATTTCATGGAAACTTGTCCACTAAGAAGATATATCTTCTTGAGCTTGTGCATACTAATATATGTATCCTTATTAAAAGGAAGACATCTAGCGGAGTACTTCATAATATTCATTGATGATTGTTTGAGAAAACTATGGATATATCCCTTTAAGTTGAAAGATTAAGCCCTTGATGTCTTTAAACAATTTCATGCCTTCGTTGAAAGACCAATGAGAAAGGAGTTAAAGTGCTTTCAGAGTGACAATTGATGAGAGTACATTAAAGTATTTGATACATATTGTCGGTGATACGGAATATGATACTAAATGCTTCATTAAAGACACTATAACTCAATGGTGTGGCTAAGAGAATGAATAGAATGCTAATCGACGGAGTTTGTTGTGTACTTTTAAAGGCAAAGCTTTCTAGTTCATCATGGAGGGAAGCCTTGAATATAATGCTCACATGATCAACCGCTCACCTAGTGGCCCACTAAATGATTACATACCGGATAAGGTGTGGTTTGAAAAGAAGGTTTTCTACGACCACTTGCATGTGATTAGTTGCAAGTCCTTTGTCCATGTTCTAAAGGATGAGAGGTTCAAGGTTGAGGTGAAGATAAGACAATGCATATTTCTCAATTATAAAGATGATAAGCTTGGCTATCAGTTTTATGATCTAATAGAGAAGAAGTTTGTGAGGTTAAGCAATGTGGCATTTGTAGAAAATGAGACTATCGAGGATCAGCAAAGTGGAGAAGGTGATCTCCAACAAAGATAACAATAAGCTTTGTTATATGAATACTAAGTCTTTGACACCAATGCTGATTCAAGCTAAAAATGGTGCTCAAATTGATCTTGAAGGCGATGAAGACTGTGAGCTTCACATCCTTGATGAGGTGGATGATATTGATATGGATGTTGATACTCATGATGATGCTCATCATGATGCTCCCAAACTTGCAGCATCCATTCTACTCCAATGATCTATGAGAGATCAATGACCCTTTTCTCACCTATCGGCTGTTAAACATGTGTACTTACCGATGGTAGGAAACACAAATGTTTTGATAAAGAAAGAGAGGATGAACACATAATAGAGTGAATGGAAGTTATATAAGATGAGATGAAGCTATTATAGGAAAATCCCACTTTTGAACTGATCAAGTTGCTTAAGGGCAAGCGAGTTCTGAAGAACAAATGAGTTTTTTGTTTGAAATTTGACATGAACAATACTCAACTAAGGTACACGGTGAGATTTGTTGTAAAGGGTTTAATTAACAAAATGTGATCGATTTTGAGGAGATTTTTGCTACCGTTGTGAAAATGTCTTCCATTAGGGTACTGGTCATGACTCAATCTAGAAATAAAACAACTAGATGTGCGGACAATATTCCGCGAAGGCAATCTAGAAGAGGAAATCTACATTTAGTAATCGAAGGGATTCCGAGTTGAAGAGAAGAAGTATTTGGTATACCATTTAAAGAAAAGCCTTTACGGGTTAAAATAGGCTCCTAAACAATGATATAAAAAGTTTAAATCCATGGTGGAAAGACAAAGTTATCAAAAGACTATTTTAGACCACTATGTCTTTATTCAACGATTTTTGAAAGAGAATTTCATTATTTTCCTATTCTATGTAGATGACATGCTCATTTTGATGTTGAAAGTCTGAAGAAGTAGCTTGGAAATTCTTTTGCCATGAAAGATTTGAGCCGACGAAACAAATTCTTTGTATAAAAATCTTTCACAATCGAAAAGCAAGAAAATTTTGAATGTCTTAAGAGAGTTATATAGAAAATGTGCTTCAATATTTCAACTTGGAGAAGTTTAAACTAGTGAGCACTTTACTTACCAATCATTTCAAATTAAGTACTCAATAGTATCCTTCTATGGATGATAAGAAGGCCAGCATGAGACATGTTCCTTACTTTTCGGCTGTTAGGAGTGTAATATATGCGATAGCGTGCATAATACCGGATATAGTTCATGTGGTTAGAACAGTCCGCCGATTCCTTTCCACTCTCAAAGAGGAGTATTGGTCTACAATGAAATGAATACTAGGTTATTTTTTGAAGGACTTCCATGATATATTATGTTTTGAAAAAGGCAAGTCGCTTATAGTCGAGTTCATTGATGCAAACATGGCAAGCGACATTTACCAACAGAAGTTCACCATAAGTTAACTAGTTATGTTTGTTGGAAGTGCTATATCTTGATAGTCAAGGTTGCAATATATTACTTTATCTACCATCGAAGTAGAATATATTGCGGTGACGAAGTAAGGAGATGTTACAGATGAGGAAGTTCATCTGGGAATTCAGCTTCTAGTAAGAGCGATATATGATACTTTGTGATAATCAAAGTATCATTTATTTTTGCAAGAACTCATCGTTTCATTTCAGATAAAAACACATCATTATTTAATATCATTGAATGAGGAATGTTATTGATTTGGAGTTGCTAAGAATCGATAACAAAAGTGGTGCAATGGAAAAAACTTGAAACTTGCCGAATGATAGTCGAGATGGTGATGATCCCCACAAATTATTGAGAGGAAGTTTATTGGGTTTGAAATCATTTTATTGTGAGCCCCACACCCATTTGATATATTATCAAGTGGTATGCTGGATGTTGAATGAGACTTTGCCTGATCAATGGAAATTATCAAGTTGTATATGATAGGTGGTTGAACTAAGCATGCACACCTTTTGACCAGAATAGTGGTGCATAATGTGCGCCTGAGAGGCGCATATTTATATTTTGTCTAGAAAGGTCTTGCTTAAGACACACTTGAGAGGTGCTCGTGTATCATTTGCTAAGCAAATCCACCCCTAAGGGGCACTAGTGTGCCATTATTGATATAAATTACACCTGAAGTGATTTTAGGGTATTAATTTTGGCCTTTTGAGTTCATGAGCGCTAACACTGTGAAAAAAAAGAAGAGGAAAAGATGGAAAAAGAGAAAAGGAAGATTTATTCATTCATTTGAATTTCGAATCGTGTTCCTTTTTTATTAATCTTGAGTACATTGTTCTTATTATTATAAAAGATATTTTATTGGCTACTTTTCTTTCTGTTTGTCTTATATTCTATATTACTTGGATTTATTTCTATAATGTGTTGTATCTTTATATTTGTTGGAGTTTTTGTAACTGAAACTCACTACATAGTTGATTTTTTTGGATTCATAGTCCTGTGATTTTTACTCTCATTTTTAAAAGAATTTTTCACGTAAAATTTTATACATTATTATTTTTTATTCTTTTTATTCGTTGTGCATTATTGTATCATTTCCTCATTGGTTCAAATAAAGAGTTTAGAAATAATTCTCGAAGGGCTTAGTTCTCGACTTTGAGAGTAAAGTTTTGACGTTCGGAACCTAACAAGGTGGAATGCAGACAACAGAGCATTGAACCCAAGGCTATATTTCTGGGGATTGTGGACAGAGTGGGCCAAGGGCATTGAAAGAGTTATTATTAAAATTGATTCCCTCATTGCAACGCAAAAGATTACCCCCCCCCCAAATGTGGACCAATGCCCGAATAGGGGAATTGTCCTACAATGCACTAATTTGATTGACCTCATTCTTGTTTGCCGAGTTAAGCACACCTATGAGGAAGGAAACAAGGAGACTGACCAACTCGCTTGATTGGGGACAGATATGGGCATGGAGTACCATGAGTGGAAGGGTGATCCCGATGAGATTTCAGTGATTATCATTGCCAAATGTCAAAAAGAAGACCTTACTATGAAGAGGCTTTCTACGTATAATCTTGGCCGAGCCTGTATTCTCCCCTCCCTACTTTTGATATTCTTTACAACATGATGCATTCTGGATCCAAGTTTTGAACGGATTCGGGTTGAATTGGATTTTTGGATTTTGATCACCGTCCTTCGTGCCTGAGACCCTGCACACCACAATTACAAATAAGAGGTCAGGTGACGGCGGGAGGTTTTTCTATCGTAAATACTTCGATGCTTAAATTAGTAAACGACCTTCGGAGAATAAGAAGGTAAATGCAGAGAATGCAAAGATGAATATCGGGTGTGGGATTTGAGAACGATGGTTGGAGGTGCACTTGTAGAGAGTGGCTTTGGTCATGTATGCTCGCCGAGAACAATATCTCTAAGTACTGAGTTCACAGGGAACTAGTAAGAGAGAGAAAGAGAGCAGAGTGTTGGGTTACTTGAGAGTTTAGAGAGTTTCTATTAGTTTGAGTATGTAAGAGAGTGTGTCTATGGTGTGAGACTCCATGGCCTTTTACAGCCGTAGGCCTTCGTTGCCTTTCTAAGGTGGTGAGGCGGGATGCCCGCCCTCTATGAGGATCGTTGCTTTCCCCAATATTGGTGCGGGCGCCATTCTAGGTTGCAGTAGTCAGAAATGAGGATTTCCTTCCTTCTGTGAAGATGCTGTGCGTGGTAACCGTTGAGGGTTCCACTGAGGATCGCACGTTAATTTGTGAGCCTTCCTTTTGGGATGTGCTCTGATTCTGGGAGATTTCTGTTACAGAAGAGATTGCCATTCTTTGAGGTGTGGAGAATTAGGGCAGATGACCGTTGAAGCTTGGGAAGGTGCGCGTGGGCAAATTTTGATCTAGGTCGTGTTTAGTTTGGACCGCGTTCGGCCTACTTGGAGTGCTCTTCTGGTCAACAGCAGTGTTGGCCATCCTAGGGATAAATGAGCCGTTATGGATTCTGGGTGACTTACCCCTTTTGGGCTGGCCCATTACTGACATCCCCATCACTAGCCCCCTATACTGGTGGCCTAGATTTTTGGCCGCCGGCATTCACGATGGGATGTGACTGACTGTGCTGTCTCCTCACGTCTATCATGGATTCTCCTTTTCACTATTCCTAGCATGATTCTCCTACTTTTTGATTCTTTGCAGATTTGCCAGCACTGTTGTCTCTTGGCATTTAGTGCTTTCGTCTGCGCCATAAATTGGGGAGGTTTTGACATTCCTCAACATTGTCTTTCCATGATGCTTAGTGGGATGGAATGGGAGTTTGACCTTGCCGAGAAGCTTACCGCCCCAGTTGTTGATTTGGAGCTTGGGTTGTTCGTGTTTTCTGGCGCTACTATTTTGATTTATAAAGCCAAGACTACGTCGGTCACCCCTTTTCGCGCAGGATACTGCTTTGGTCGTCCCTTTTCATGGGGGTGGTTGTTATCGAGATTTGAACACGGGTTCGAGCCTATCCACTCTCAAATCTCAATAACTATTTTTGAGGGTTGCGGACCCCTAATGCAACTCTCCTCCTCTTCCCAAGAGTATTGTCTTGTATTGGCCCCTGTTGGTTGTGTAACTTGTAAAGAGGAAGTTAATGAGAAAACTTGTAGTTACTTTTGTCTTCATCTTTCATTGCCATTCACATTTTGCTATCTCTTATTTTTTTAACTCTGGAGTAGAGGTTGTCCGGATTCATTGACCACATCGTTTGAATCCAGTAAGAAGAGTAAAACTGAACGTTAACTGGAGTCATTGATCATAATGCTTGAAATTGGAGAACGGAGTGGAAGCGAATGTTGACCAGATTCATTGACCATAACGTTAGAGTCTGGAGAATGGAACAGAAGCGAATGTTAACTGGATTCATTGACCGTAATGTCAGAATTTGGAGAATGGAGTAGAAGCGAATGTTGACAGGATTTGTTGACCGGAACATTAGAAACCAGAGAACGGAGCGAAAGTGAATGTTGACAGGATTCGTTGACCGTAATGTTAGAGTTTGGAGAATGGAGTGGAAGCGAATGTTGATCGGATTCGTTGACCGTAACGTTAGAATCCGGAGAATGGAGTGGCGTAAACGTTGACCAGATTCGTTGATGCAACAATTGAATCCAGAGATTGTAGGGGGTTATCTTCGATGTATCGCTTAATTATCCCACCAGCTGGGCAATCGAAAGGCTACAAAGCTGTTTCGGGACTCCCGCCACTATGAGCAATCCGTTCCCTCTTGCCATGTGTCGCTATGTAGGGTGGTTGTAATCTCAGCAATTAATTTGCAAGAAGATGTGACTTGACTGCGCCTTCTCCGGAATTGACATGTGTTCGTTATGATTGTCGTGCCTTTTCGATGCAGTGCTTCTCTTTGGCAGTGGCGATCTTTATAAAGGCTACGCGACAGTTCAAGCTTTCCTGCTCGTTTCTTCTCCACAACTTCCCAGGCCTTCATCTCCCTCCTGTTCTGCTTCCATGGTGCCTTATGTTAACAAAATTCTCTCCATTATTTCTCCTGGCGAAGTTAGGGAGCTTTATGTGCAATACAACATTTCATCCTCCATTGTGTTCTCGATTACTGAGAAGCTAGATAGGGCTTGCTCTCCTCCAATGGGTCACATTGCTGTCTATGAGGCTCACTTGCGAAGTGAGCTTCGTCTCCCAGTGCTCGAGGAACTTCTCTGCATTTTCACGGAGTTTCGTGTCCCCATTGCATGGCTTCATGCGAATACCGTGCGCTATCTTTGTTCACTCTATATTTTTCTCCACCACCAATCGTGGCTGCTAACAGTGGAGGCCGTGAGGGTTATGTTTTAGTTTACCCAAAATGGATGCTGGATTTTACTTTCTCCCCAAGAGTTGCACATTGGTGGTGCAATCTACAAGTCAGTCAAGAATTGGAAGGACCGAATCTTTTTTTTGCGGGTGTTTGATGATTGGCCTTTGTCTGGAGAGTGGGGCAACGTTTCTGCGGCCCTTACTTGGAAGCCCTCTATAAAGGAGGTGGATGTTGTGGAGCCTTTGCTGCAGTTGGTGTGGGGGAATCTTTTTGGGTTTAGGATGGATCACCCGGTATCTCGGAAGGAGGTCAAGAAAGCTCTCACCAGGGTCCTCCCTCACTAGTACAAAAGCTCAAAACTCCACCGCTGGTGACATCACAGCTTAAGAGGAAAGTTGGGCCTCTCGCCATTGGTAGACCTCCCAGCAGCCCTAGAAAGAAATGGGCGGCACCAGCTGTGCCTTCTTCCTCATCTTTCACTGAGCCAAATTACCACATGGCTGGCCAATTGGTTGGAGTTGGAGAATGTTCTGTGGTGGAGAGTCCCGCTATCTTTTCAGATTTGGGAGTCATTGAGGTAGTTGCCACTGGGGAGCTCATCGTTGTGTCATCACTGCCAGGCGATTCTGTGGTGCTGGCGGAGTTGGCACCTGAAGTAGGAGGGCTGGAGGAGCCAGCCTTTGCGCTGCTTGCGAAGCCGGTGGAGATTGGTGAGGTAAGTCTCACCGTTGCCTTACTTCCCGAGGCCACGGATGACGTTGAAGTCAGTTCAGCGGAGGTCCCTTTTGGTGGAGCTGGAATTGTAGAGGGAGAGATGATTACTACGAAGTTGGCTCCTGCGGTCGCCACACTCAGTCTCTCGGCCAGTCCATCTCAGGACCTCTCACAGCAGAGCTCCAGGTCGCAGGGACTGGCGACGAAGAAGAAGACGCGCAAGTTTTGACGATAAGCTTTTGAGAGGAGCTTCTTCTTTCTCTTAACTCTGTTGGCCTTGTTTGACTTATCTCTATTCTTGTTTTGTTGGGATTGCAGGACCAGAGGATCCTTGGTGTGATGTCGAAAGGCTTGCCTAGTAGAATGAGATGATTGAAGAAGGAGAGGAGAAAATTCTCCTACTGGTAGAGCTCCTAAGTCGCTTGGATGGCCTTGTCGCTGAGGCCCAAAGAGATAGGGATGAGAGCATTGCCTAGGGCCTAAGAGTCCAGGAGGACAATGCCGCCCTCAAGTCTAAGTTGGTATAGTTGAGAGAGAGGTTAGGGGGCTTGGAGGCTCGGGCCACCAGGGCTAAGCAGTAGGCAGGAAAATTTCGAGGAAAAGTCGCCTCACTTGAAGCTGAGATGTTAGTCTGCCTGCGTCTAGAGGAGGTGAGCTCACTGCTTAAGACTAAAGTTTGGGAGGGCATCAACCTCTACAGGCAGATTGTCTCCTTGATGTTACCCAACTTCCCTGTAGGTGTCCTCGACCCACAAAACAGCGCAACAATGGAGCGTGAGGACTTAGTGGATTACTCCCAAGCCGGAGGGGAGCCTCACCCTCCTAGTGCTCCCACGACTTAATTTTGGGCTTTCGTCTTTTGTTTTTCTGCATTGTAATTGTAAATTGAACTTGATTAATACAAAGTTCGTTTCATCAATGTATCGAATACTATGACTTTGGCCGGCTTTCCTCTTTTTCTCCCTTATTTTTTTATTCTATGTCGGCCAGCCGGCCGACTTGTTGTACTTGCGTGGTCGGATAGTCGTACCATTTTTTTGATCGTTACAAACTGGTTATTCCATGTCATGATGTCTATCCTCGTATGCTGCAGGTGGGTTCAATTTGGTAAAGACACGCGTCGCTTCTAACAAAAGTGACGGGACCTTTTGGACCCCACTATGATGCCGTTTTTGGCGGGAGAATTCTGCCTACATAAACGAGGCATCCCCTACGATTCGTTTCATTGCTTTACTCCATTGTCTCTCTACCTTCATCATGGCCAACGAGAATATAATTGATATTCTCATCTTGCTTGTCTTTGGGAAGGAGGTGTCCTTTCCTCCTATGCCGGAATCCTCCTCCGAAGGAGAGAGTAGTGATAGGAGAACTTGGTCTGAGAGTAGCGATGGGGACTCTGCTCATGTGGATGCAGACGAGGAGTGGAATCATCCAATCCATCCATGTCTCTATCCCCAAGGTGCCCCGAAGACTACCACACCCCAAGGGTCTGTTGGCCATTCTTGTCAAGTTTGCCTACTTAGTTGCGTAGAGGCACAGTTGACCGTTTGTCCTTTTCCTTTGCTAACTCTTTTTTTTTCACTTTCTTAATCATCAAGGAGGTCTTGTGAGTTAGATGAGTTCCTATCATCACAGGGAGACAAATGTAATATCCCAGATTCGCCTGCATGATGCAAGCTCAGGTTGATCTCATGGCTGAAGACATGGAGCGTCACGTCAATGCTACGGTTGGGAAGGCGCTGCAGAGTCAGGCGTGAGCCAACTATCTTGATCAGGCCCTGACAGAATCTGAAGCCAGGTTGCAGGTGGTTTCCGGCTCTCATGCTCAGGACATGGAGAGGATAGTGGCTCTCAAGGGTGAGTTGAGGTCGAGGTTTCATCCTGAAGAGGTGGCTCATGCCCTGGAGGAACGGTTTTAGGCCGGGATCGACTTTAGCCGAAGGATAATTTCCCCAGCGGATCACCATTTTCCAGTTGGTTTTCTGGATTCAAGGAATGTTAGCCCCTCCCATCAATCAGAGCTAGTTGGATATCCGATCGGTCGTGGCCAGAGGCCTACGCCGCGTTCTTCAAGGGACCCTTTGTCCTCGAGAAGCCATCAGGACAAGTCATAATAACTCATTGTATGTGTGGCATTATATAAACTTCTTATATATGAGCATATTCTTTATTAGTTGGATTGTGTTTTTGTCTCAAGTTGCGGTGCCTAGGTTATCATTCTGGGTGCCTTGCCTTCTGTTGGAGTATTTATTCTCTCACCTTTTGTCCCAATTTATCGATCTTTGTAGATTGACTGCGTTGTCTCCTGCAGAAGGAGGTCATTGCGCGTGTGCCGTGTAAGCCTCCTAAGGTTTTGTGTTCGACCACCAATGGGCCACTTGCGATGGAATCAAGGTTTCATTCGACCACTTATGAGCCACTTGATATGGGGTCAAGGTTTAATTTAACCACTTATGGGCCGCTTGATATGGGATCAATGTTTAATTTGACCGCTTACGGGTCACTTGGTATCGGACTAAGGTTTAATTTGACCACTTACAGAGCGCTTAGTATGGGGTCAATATTTAATTCGACCACTTACAGGCCGCTTAGTATGGAACCAATGTTAAGTGGGCTGCTTGATATGAGACTAAGGTTTAGGCACAAGCGAGTGAATATTTGTTTGATTTAAGGACAGTCTAGGTCGTCTATACTCATGCGACCTACACGCAAGCATACATATGGAAAAAAAAAGAAAAAAACATAGACATAACAACGTGTAAAAAAGGAAATCATATTTTATTAATACGTGGTTGTCATTACAAGTAGACTTGTGATCATACATATGACCTACCTGGGCCACGTGTGACCTTTCACTAGAAGTAGCGCTTTAAGTGGATTGCTTTCCACGTTCGTGGAACCAACTTGCCATTTTAGGTTTGGAGTTTGTATATTCAGTTCTGCAGAACAGATAAGATGAGGAACAGACCTTCCTAATTCGGCGAGAGCTTGTTCTTGTTGGCTATTTTACCTGTGGCCTTGATGCTTTACAAGACAAGGTTTCCAACTTTGAATTGTTGCGCTTTTATTTTCTTGTTATAATAGCAGGTGACTCACTGTTGATAGGTGGTTGTGTGCATTCTGGCACCATCGCGGGCTTCCTCTAACAACTCCAGGTATTCCTTGATCTTCTGAGAGTTGCCTAGTGGGTTGAAGGCTTCGACCCTGAGACTAGGGAGCCCAAACTGAACCGATATCACAGCCTCAGTCCCGTAGTAGAGACTGAAAGGTATCTTGTGGGTGGGTTCCTTGGGAGTTGTCTAGTACGACCATAACACAGAGGAAAGTTTGTCAACCCAGGAGCCTCCTGTGTTCTCCAGTTTGTCTTTAGACCATATAATAGTGTCTAATTGGTGACTTCTACTTGTCCGCTGGCTTGGGGATACGTTATCGAAGTGTGGACCGATCTAATTCCCAAATTGGTATAATACTTGGTGAAACACTTCCCCAAAAATTAGGTTTTATTGTTAATCACAATGGCCTTAGGAACACCAAATCTGCTTACTATGCTCTTGCAGACAAATTCCATAGCATTATGCTTTGTGATCTTGGCTAGTGGGACGACTTCAACCCACTTAGTGAAGTAGTCTATACCCGCAATGATGAACTTTTGTTGATTGGTCGCAATGGAAAATGGGCTAAGAATGTCGAGCCCCGTTGCGCGAACGACCAAGGTGCCTGGAGGACTCTTAGCTCTGTCGGCAGCTGGTGGTGAAGATTGCCATGAAGCTAACGATTTTCATACTTCTTCATAAATTCCAAGGCATCCTCTTCATTGTCGGCAAGAAATACCCTTGATGCATCACCTTGAATGCTAGGTTCTTGCCGCCAATGTACGATCCACAGATCCCTAGGTGGATTTCGCTTAATGCATAGTTGACCTCTTCCGAAGTTAGTCACTGGAGGTATGGAGTTGAGTATCTTCGGCGATATAATTTCCTATCGACTATAGTGTACTAGCCAGCCGTCTTCTTGATCTGCTTAGCTACAACTGGGTTCTTTGACAGGGAACCGTCCGCGAGGTATCTCTAGTAGGGCGACATCCAGTTCTCGTAGTTAGAGACTTGCATTGCTTCATGTTCCTCCATACTAGGAGTGCTCAAGACCTCCCGCATGTTCTTTGAATATTGTTTTGAATTTTTAGCCGTCGCTGTTCTCACGAGCCGGTCGGCCTTCTAGTTTTCAGTCCTGGGGACATGGACCAAGTTGAGCATGTTGAACCTCTAGATCATGCCTTTCGCTTTAGTGAAGTATTTGGCTAAGAAAGGGTTGGATGCTTCGAAGCTTCCGTTGATCTGGTTGACGACTAGCTTTGAGTCGTTGTAGATGGTCAAGCACTTAGTCGTGCAATCTTTGGCTAGTCGGAATCCAGTTAGTAGGGTTTCATACTCCATGACATTATTGGTGGCCAAAAAATTGAGCTTTAGTGAGTACTTGACCTCAAACCCGTCTAGGATCCTTAGGACCACTCCAGCCCTGCTGCCTGAGTTAGTTGACGAACCGTCTACATTAAGGACCCAATTTGGCACTTCACAATGATCGTCCATGCCGTCAGTGCAGTGTGCATCGATGATTGGGGTCGTTTTGATGATGAAGTCAGACAATGCCGGCCCTTTGATGGCTAGCCTCGCCTAGAACTAAATGTCAAACTTTCCCAACTTGATAGTGTATTTAACTAGTCATCCCGAGACATTAGGCTTTTGAAGGTAGCTCTTCAGCGGTTGATTGGTCAGGACGACTATATGATGAGCCTTGAAATATGGCTTCAACTTCTTAGCTGAGAAGACGAGCGTCAAAGCAAGCTTCTCGGCGTGTGGGTAGCGAGTCTTAGTATCGGTTAACGTCTTGCTCACATAGTAGACCAGCCGCTGCGCATCAGAATCCTAGTGTAAGGTATGGGTAACTAAAACATAGTTAATCCTAGTAATTAATTGGTAAAATAAGGTTCGGGATAAGTAAAACTTGAGAAAAGTGAAAAATTACCTTAGTGCTGCAAACAGCAAATTTGGGCTTGTTACAGGCTTGAGCCTAACAGCGAGCAAAAAAAAAAAAACAGATTGATTTGACAAGGGGCTCGCATGCCGCTCGCTTGAGCGAGATGGAGAGCACCATTTCCAGTATAGGTGTACTCGTCGCGTGCTTGTTGGGTGTTCGAGTGCAAACTCGATTTTTTCCACCGACCTAACTTTGTTTTGTGATAAAAAGGGAAGGGGGACAAAGAACCAGGCACGACCACGAAGAGCAGCAAGGAGTAAGGAGGAGAAAGAAAAGGGGAAGGAATTCTTCGCCAATTTTGATCCAATCAGAGTAAGAAAAATAGTAGATCCAATTTTGATCCAATTCTTCGCCAATTTCCAGTGTACCTCGGACATTATTTTTCGTTTTTACCACTTTTTAATATCTCTATATTGGTATTTATGCTCTAAAATCTTGTTCCTCCATGATTTATGTAAATGAAGCATGTTTTTCTTAATTATTCAGATAGATTTCATGTTTACCCATATGTATTGTCATATATGGTTTCGATTTTATGAATAAACATGTATTTGGTGTCCGATTTAAATTTGAAAGTTTTGTGTGAAACCCTAGAGCGAAAATTAGGGATTTGGTGTTTAAAATCCTTATATCTTGAGATGTAAATATTGATTTGTAAAAGGTTATTGCTCATGTTATGATTTTTATCTGAAAAATTTACACAGAACTGTACTATTACATTACTGTGGATTTTTAAAGCTATCTGAAGGGTTATATGTATAAATCTTATTGGCTTTCTCAAGCACAATGAGTTAAAAGTTAAGAAATAAGAAGAAAGATGTTTTCGATTCTATTAATTAGGACCTAGGACTGATATACGTTTAGGTAAGATTCTCCGATATGTCTTAGAACGTTATGGTGGTAATCGAGGATAACTCTGTCCATATAATTATACGTGATCTGCCATTCCTTAGGGCGTTAGCCTAGAGGGTAGAATTTTGTATTTGACCTGCTTTTGGAAGGTAATTCTGTAACTAATCCCACTAGAAGGGATATCTCTGTTCTGTTTCTGGCCTTTGATTGCATGTGTAAGACAATCTATCATCGATTATTTACCTCATTGGCTAGTAGGGTCAACCATTGTGGTCTTTCGAATAGTAAATGTTAGATTTTTAGAACTTACAGAGTCTGATACCAGTTTCTGATTTTTGATACCTGTTATACTGATTTATGCTCTCCTATTTCCTTGTACGTCTTTGTTCTTCAGATATTTTTATGGTTTTGCTTAATTGTACTTATGTTCTGCACGAAAGAATTACACTTGCATGTTTTTATAGTATCTTGTTGGGTTTCGGCTCACTCTGTTATTTTTTCCTCTCCAGATGACACAGTAGAGTTAATTTTGGACAAGCAAGAGTAGATAAAGCCTAGTCAAGAAGATTTTTTGAAGCTTCAAAGCCTATTTTGGGAGTCTGATTAGCTTGAATATAAATACCTAAATTATGGATGAAAATTATGTATTTATGATTATGACACGTTCTGTATTTTTTATTGGAGTGGTATTTCTGCTTCTGTAGGTTTATATTTTGGACATAGTCTCGCTTCTGCTTTCTGCTTTTGAATTTGTGTAGGTCCTAGACGTCATCTCTTGTATGAAATTGGATGTAGGGGATTGAAATGTTGATTTAGAGACATGGTTATGTATAAGGCGTTAGAGGAACCTGTGTCAGTGATAAAAATGTGTGTTGATGTATATTAATTTTTGTATTTGTATGTTTTATTCAGGTTGATTGTATCAGTTTAGCCTAATTTTTAAAAAAATTCTGTCTGATTTTTTTTTAGAATTCTAAGATGTTATTTTGGACTTTAGTTCTGTATGATCATTGACGGAATGTATTAGAGGAGCAAAAAAAAAAAAATAATATGTCTGTTCCATCACACCTGGCGTATCAGGATTGAGCTAAGAGCTGCCTTTGATACTACTAGGTTGAGATACAGCTCCTCTCCTTCTATTGGTGACATTAGTGGTGGACTGGCCAATTACTACTTCAGTTCGTTAAAGGTGGCCGGACACTTGGCCATCCACTGGAACCCATTCGCCTTTGTCTCCCTCAAAGCCTTGAAGGAGAGATGGTACTTGTCGCCGGACTTAGCTAAAAAGCGGGAGAGCGCTGCCAGTTTCCCAGTCAGCCTCTGAACATTTTTGACACTCTGTGGAGGAGTCATGTCAGTGAGGGCTTTGATCTTCTTCAAGTTTGCCTCAATCCCTCGCTGAGAGATGATAAAACCATAGAGTTTTTTAGAAGATACCCTAAAGACACACTTTGATGGATTCAACTTTATTTGGTGTGCACGGAGTACCTCGAAAGCTTTAGCTAGATTGCGAATATGGTCATTAGTGGTCTTGCTCTTGATAAGCATCTCGTCAACGCATACCTCCATATTGCGGCTGATATGTTTTTCGAACATTTTATTCATGAGCCTTTGTTAAGTTGTGCCTGCATTTTTTAGACTAAAAGGTATGACTTTGTAGCAGTAGGTGCCTTGATCGGTTATAAACAAGGTGTGCTATTCATCCTTTGGGCTCATCTAGATCTGGTTGTAGCCCGAGTATGTGTCCATAAAACTTAGCAACTCGTGACCAGAAGTGAAATCCACCAACAAGTTGATCCTGGGCAATGAGAAGCTATCCTTCAAGCAGGCTTTGCTGATATCGATGAAGTCGACGTACATTCGTCATTTTCCGTTGCTTATTTTGACTAGGACAACATTGGAGAGCCAATATGGGCTTTGGACTTCCTTGATAAACCCAGCAACCAATAGCCTTTTCACCTCCTCCCAGATGGTTATAGGCTTTTCAACGGAGTGGTTCCTTTACTTCTGCTTGACGGGCTTGCGGCCAGGATTGAGACCTAACTTGTGGATCATTATTTCGGTCGGAATCCTAAGCATGTCAGTGGGTGTTCATGCGAAGACATCCGCGTTTTGCCTCAAGAAGTTAATCAGTTCATCACGCAAGGGTCCAACGAGTGAGCCCCCTGTCACTACGCACTTTTTTGAATCATCCGGATTTAGAGGTACGAGGTCAATGGCTTCACTGGACTACGCCTACTGCAGGGTTGCCTCATTTCGATAGTCCAACTCCTTTGCTTGCCTCTCGACGCCGCTTGGTGCTATCTGTGACATGTAGCACATCCGTCCGGTTACTTAGTCACCCAATACTTCGCAAATACCACATGTTGTTGCAAACTTTATTTTTAAGTGTGGTATTAAAGTGATGGCTCTGCATGCCGCCAGGCACGGTTTGCCTAGGATGGCGTTGTGCATGGAGGGAAGGTCGACAATTAGATAGGTGAGCGTGTGGCTCACCGTTCTGGGGTATGTGCCTAGGGTAACCTCTAGTTCTATTGTCCCTTGGATGGCTATTGGCTCATTATCTAGCTCATATAGCGGTCCTTCGGTTGGTTTGAGTTGATTCTTTTTAAATTCTAATTTAAAGAATGCATCGAGATAGAGTAAATCTCTTGAGTTTTTATTATCAATGAAAACTCGTTTCAGCTGATAGTCAAGAGTACCATCTGAAACTAGTATAGATACAACTACGGGGATTAGAATGGGGGGAGATTATATGCGTCATATCATTATCGCTAAAACTAATGACATCTTCCCTCACCCTCTACTTCTTGTGTTTATTTGGCTTCTCCTGGTGATCAGTTGGGTGCACCTTGGCAGGTTTGGTGGTTATCATGTTAACCACCTCGACGGCTACTTGATTTTGTGGTTGAGGTGGATTTTCCCTATCACCACCTGAGGTTTGGGAGCCTTGCTTAGGGTTCCTCAGGAACTTTGTGAGGTGGTCCTGACGGATCAACTCTTTAATCTCTCACTGTAGTGTCCGAAAGTCTTCTATGTTGTGTCCTGGAGATCGATGAAAATCATAATATTTCGACGGATCCCCTCTCTCTGGACTCTTCATTGGTTTTGGCCACTTCAAGAATTTTTTTCCTGGATCTGCATTAGGACATTGGGTCAGGCGTCGTTCAGTGGAGTCAGTGCCTGTGCTCCTTTCGTGCCGACGGTTTGCCTTTGGGCAGCTTCCTCCGGGGTTGTCGCTGTCCCCATTTTTCCTTTCCCCCCACTAGGAAAGAGCGAGGCTGGTTGGTCTGCTTTGGGTACTTTGCTTAATTAGCTTTCTTAATAGCCACATAGGCATGGGTAATTGACTCCGCCTCCCTAAAGGTTTGTGGGTTTTTGTGGGTCAGGTGTCTGAAAAGGTCGCCTGGTCCCAGCATGGAAATGAAGTTGCTGAGCTTCACTTATTCGGTGAGCTTGGGTATTTTTTAAGCTTCAACCCCGAACCGCTCTAGGAATTTTCTCGGGTTCTTCTTGGCTTCTACTTCATGTGGGCAAGATGCCACAGTTACTTCTCCTAGTCGCGATTTGAAGTGTATTGAGCCAGGAAATTGCCCGTGAGGTCCTGGAAGCTTCAGATTGAATTTGTCGGGAACTGGTAGAATCAAATCCTGGTGTTCTCCTTTAGAATGAGAGGGAAACACTAGTACATGGATGCCTCTTCCAGCCCCTGGAAGCTCAGTAGGGTGCAGAAGTGATCCATTGGATCAGTGCTTCAATCATAAGTTTCCAGGGCCGATGTCTTGAACTTTGGCGGCAATGGTTGGGTTTAGATCTCCACGGTGAATGGAGATCTCTTCAAATTGGTTGCGTGTTTATCTTTGTCCTTGACCACGCGGTTCCAAATCTTTTGGACTTTCTCCTCCACTCGATAGGAGGTTGTAGATATTTTAGAGTCGAGGTAGGTCCTTAACTTTGTTCTCTTCGCCGTGTGGCGTGAAGCCAGTCGGATACTGCCACTCGTGGACTGGATGACGCGGGAGGCTCCCTCCTCCATGGGAGGCCTCTATTCATCCCGGGAATATATGGGATTTCTTCTTTTGGGACTCTTATAAGGAGTCCCGTAGCTCAAATGCCCCTGAAGCCTCGAATGGCTCTGGGTTTGGAAGACCACAGGAATGTGAGCATGGCCCGGCCTTAGGGTCTTCTTGGTTAACCTCTTCTTCCTCTGGCCTTCCTACTTGGAGGTTGGCGTGTGGGCTGATGAGGAATGAGCCCCCTGCTTCTTCTTGCCCTGTTTTATGTAGAACGTTTGAAGTATCTGTGACATTTTATTCATCTGCTCCACTATAGCCAGGAAGATTGGAGCAGGCTATTCTCTGGCCCAACTACCAACTGAGTAGTCGTGGTTCGAGGCGGTAACTTCTTTGGCGGGAACACTAACTTATGCCCTTATGTTCATCGTATTGACAGAGGAGACAGATTTAGGAGAAGTAGTTAGTCGGCTTTTCGTTAGTGTTCTCACAGACGGTGCTAATAATGCATCATGGATCCAAATTTTGGACAGATTTGGGTTGAATTGGCTCTTTGAATTTCGGCCACCATCCTTCGCACCTCATTGCACACCACAACTACAAACGAGAGGTCAGGTGAGAGCCTTAGATTGTCTCACTGTAAATATTTTGACACTCAAGTCAGTAAACGACTTTTGGAGAATAAGAAGGTAAATACAGAGAATGGAAATATGAATATTGGGTGTGGGATTTGAGAACGATGGTCGGAGGTGCACTCGTGGAGAGTGGCTTTGGTCGTGTATACTCACGGAGAGTAGTATCTCTAAGTACTGAGTTTGTAGGGAACTAGTAATAGAGATAGAGAGAGAGTAAAGTGTTGGGATGTTTGAGAGCTTAGAGAGCTTCTGTTAGTATGAGTATGCAAGAGAGTGTGTCTATAGTGTGAGACTCCATGGCCTTTTATAGCTGTGGGCCTTCGTCGCCTTCCTAAGGTGGCGAGGTGGGATGTCTGCCAATTGTGGGGATCGTTGCCTTTCTTAATATGGGCGCAGGCACCATTCTGGGCTGCAACGGTCTGGATGGAGGATTCCCTTCCTTCTGTGGAGGTACCATTTGCAGTAACCATTGAGGCTTTCTTTGAGGATCGTGCGTTGACTTGTGAGCGTTCCTTTCGAGATGTGTTTTAATTCTGAGAGATTTTCGTTACAAAAGAGATTGTCATTCTTGGAGGTGTGGAGAATTAGAACAGATGACCGTTGAGGCTTGGAAAGGTACGCGTGGGCCAATTTTGATATGAGCCGTGTTTATTTTGGGCAGCATTCGGCTTACTTGGGGTGCTCTTCCGGTCAATGACAGCGTTGACCGTCCCAGAGATAAATGGGCCTTTATGGATTTTGGCCCACTTACCCCTTTTGGGCCGTCCCATTATTGATATCCCCATCACAACATAATATTTTACACTCTGTGGCCAAACTATGACATTTAGTTTGTTGATGGAAAAAATATGCCAAGTGAAAAAGATTTTTCATATACAACTTTCTTTTAATGTAGCATGATGATGGTATTTCATTCAATATTTGCTTAGAGAGTATACACTTGTATTATGTTCAAATTATGAGAGATATCTTAATGACAGGGTACATATTTTATCTATTTATTAAATTGATAAATATTATAATCCTATGT
>JAODPA010108558.1:0-19927 GCA_025585075.1 Nepenthes mirabilis
AGGTATTATATAAATTAATCAATGATACTAGATATCTATTATTATTGATACATAAATTTTTTTAGACGATAGTGATATTTCAAATATTTAAATCCAATTACAATCATCAGCTAGCCTTTAATATATTCTTATTTATTTTAGCAGTAGAGTTAGCGACGATGTCAGTCGACGATCCACAGCTTTGTTGGGGGCACCAATGACTGGCAATTGTCGTTGGCAGCTATGGTGGGATAGGGTTGGGTCAAGTTGTCTGGCGACTGTTGTGGTAGCTCAAAGTATACTAATTAATAGTAAGCATTTTTGTAATTTTTTTTTTTATGATGGTATCATTTTCAAGAAAAAATTTTTATTAATGGGCATTAATAATCGATAGTAAGCAATTAGAAACGGGAAATCATTTTCATAGTTTAAGCTAAAATTGTATTTTGACCATAATGATATTTTTATTGACTTACTTTTATATGCATGTCAAAATACTTAAAATAAAAAATAAAAAATATGTTTGATGTGACTCGGATTCAGGATTTGAACAGGTTAAATCAATGCCGATTTTGTGAATAAATACGGCTTTAACTATTAATATCCAAAATCTAAATATCATAACTAAATAGATACGAGATTGAAAGAAAGTTGAGGTTTAACTCAAAATTTTTCTCTATAAACTCGAATCATTCATCAATCTTCCATAATATTGAAAGAATGTATGAAAGAAACAGCATAAAATTTTTATTATTCCGAGACGATTTTGGTGAGTACCAACTTTACATGAATATGCTCTGCTCCTTTCTATTCCAAACATGAGATTTTTATATCAGTTTTTGAAGAAACGTCTGGATCAAATCATTCAGTTTGAAAATCGATTTTGCTTCATTATAACAGGTTATCATGAACAGTTCTTCCCACGTGATTTTTAAACTGCAGAGGTTTACTTGTTTCCAAATAACTTCATGACCCAATGAGCCGTTTTCAGTGGGCCTTTCTTCCATATTAAATCAACCCATATGTTGCTGTATCCATCATTAGCTCCCATGTCGGCGTGTTAGAATTTTCAACCGGGGGCATGTTCTTTCAGATGGGACACTTGGGTACGCTTCTTTTAGTGTCCTGCCGATTTGGACTTTGAATCGGAAAAAAAACTTCTACTAGCCGATTTGGATTTTTGAGGCTGAACTTATTTAAAAACGGAAAAAATGTCCTTCCCAGCTAACTTCCTTAGCAGCTTTTGAATTGAAATCAGTATTGCCATCTTAACAGCCGATTGGCTTTATAGTCTTTACCAGCTGGTTCAGATTGAAATTGGCAAAGCCACCAACCAATACGGATTGAAACCGACATTTCATCTAGCCGATTTGAGCTGAAATCGCCTGTTCTTTTAGCCGATTTGAATTGAAATCGGTTGTTTTACTAGCCAGTATAGATTGAAAACGGCATTTCTTCTAGCCAATTTAAACTGAAATAGGCTGTTTCTTCCAGCCGGTTTCAATTGAAATTTGATGTTTTACCAACTGGTATAGATTGAAAACAGCATTTCTTCTAGCCAATTTAAACTGAAATAGGCTATTTTTTCAAATCAATTTGAATTGAAATTGACTATTTTACCAGCTGGTTTGAATTGAAATTGGCATGTCTTCTTGCCGATTTGAATTAGGATCGTTTAAAGCCTTTGTCAGGTTCCCTTGGAAGATAGGCTAAATCTTAATTGCATATCAGCAAGTAACCTATCTGGCTCTGTCACTTACATGTCATTATGACAGGCGTGTCAGTTAGTCATCATACCTATGAAACATTGCAGCCGTCCAGAATCGGTGTCAAATTTTAAAACTAATCATAAATTCGGCGCTCTCCTCTTATTTCTTGCCGTTTCAAATTCTTCACTTCAGATTCTTCACTTTTTTTTTTCACCATGGCTCCTTGCGTTCAAGCTATTCGATCGGTTCTTTCATCTACTGACATAGATTCGATTTATATTAAGTTTAAAATCTGTAGAGAAATATCCTTCTTGGTGCCTTCTGAGAGTGATAGGGCTTGTTGCCCTCCTGACGGGTATATCACTGTTTAGAAGCCCATTTCAACAACGGTCTGCGAATTCCCATTGCCCTAGAATTGTGTTAAATATTTGTAGAACTTGGAGTCCCCATTGTCAGGTTTCATGCAAACGCCAACAGTGAAAGTGCTTTTTAGATTCAGTCAGAGTAGAGCCTGGACTTTTTTGACAACTCGAGAATTAAATATTGGTGGGGTAATTTACGAGTCAGTTAAAAATTGAAAAGATAGGTTTTTCTTTTTGAAAGCTAATTTTGATTCAAAATTTTCTATTAGTTGGGGCAATGTTCCGCCATCTTTGATGGGTAAATTCGAAGATGACGAGGAAAAAGTAGCTCGACCATTTATCGATCTAATTCGGGAAAATCTCGATTCGTTTTGTGACAAGGAGTGTCTTTTTTCTCTTGAAATTTTGACGTTGGCCAAGTAAGAGCCTCGATCTGTGGCCACGACAGTAAGTAGTCAAACTCCAAGACGTCCTAAGAGGAAAACTCAACAATCGAAAACTAAAAGTTTATCTTCCTGCTGTCGAGTGGTTTTGGCCAGTCCTTCCTCTTCTTCTACTGATGTTGGGGTATCAATATCGGAGAGAATGACGGGTATGAGGAAATCAGTAGGAGAACCTGCCATTCTTTCAGTTTCCATAGCCCCCAGTGTGCAAGTAATTTAGGAGGTGGCAGAACCGACCTCTACTGTTTAGATTCCGGATAGGAATGTTGGATCAGAATTGGCTATATTTAGTGGGCTCCCAACTCTTCCTGAAATTTCTATTGAGCCCAGAATTGAGGAGGTTTCAGGAGCTGTAGTGATTAGTGATTCCACTCAATCGGCTCGTCTTCAGGATCGGATCCAAGAAGTTGCTCTTGCTTTTGAGGCATCTTCTGAGGATATTGTCAATCCTTCCATCGATCCAGTCAAGATTGACCACAACCTGACGTCAAACCGCCCCATTTGGAGAAGGAAATACATTGTCCAAAAATTCCAACGTCCAACCCAATGGATGTTCAGGAGAGAATTCGCCCAGATTGGATAAATACTCTTGCATCTTCTTCTCATCCTAGTCCTGGAGGCCATCCAAATCGCGCATCTACTCCTGCTTCAAAGATTTCTCTGAATGAGGCTGCTTTGAATGTGTATTTCATCCAGGCAAGTTTTAGATAATATTTACTTTTTTGGGGACAGTTTGACTGATTTTTTTTTAGTAGGATGAAAAGCTGAATGAAATTCTCAAAATTGGGATTCATCAACGGAGACTTTGGATTGGACATTTTTAGCAAGAGGTTCTGAGCTTGTCTCAAAACCGGGTTGACGTAGAAGCGCCAAAAGAAATGAGAGATAAGATGGAGGCGGCTATTACAGAAGCTCAGCAGTAGAAGGACCATGTTTTTAATCTTGAATCTAAATTGCAAAAAACTAAATATGATCACCAATCTACTAAGCTTCACTTGTCGGATCTCCAAAATGAGTTAGCCCATTCGAGTTCTGAACTGCTGACTCAACCCAGACTAGAAGAAGTGGGATCGACCATGAATGCCAGATTTCAAGAAGGCATTCGTTTGTGTCAGAAGATAGCTTTGTTGATTGATCCCCAATTCCCAATTAATTTCTTCGACCAAAGAAACATGGGTGTACAGCGCCGATCTGACTTGAAAGACTTTTTTGATAGAGGCAAATCCTCATCACATCCTTCTGGAAGCCCCTTGACACACACACACACACACACACAAATATATTTTAGCGCTTATGCATCAATAGAACTCTTGTATGCATAAATTTTTGATGGTCACGAGGACTATTTGATATTTATTTCACCGACCATCGTAGGCTGAACGTGCTCATCCTTATATATTGAAGTCGCCACATGTGCGCTGGCTAGCTCCCTAAGGTTTTAGCATATTTGACCGCTTGTGGGCCAATTAGAATGGATCCAACACTTGTAATTTGACCGTAAAAGGGTCACTCGATATAACACCAAGGTTTTTACTATTTTTAAGACTGCTTATGGGTGTGTAGGCAAGTAGTGATAGACCACTTGACTTAGGGGTAGCCTAGGTCGATTAGCAATCATGCAACATTATATAAAGAATCTAAATGGTCAAACGAGAAATAATAAAGATCTTTTTATCAATGTCGGAAAGAGATACATATCTTAAGACATACATGATACATGTAGGGATCCGAGGTGAGAACTATAGATAAAACTTCTTTAAATGGACAGCATTCCATGTCCTTGGTAACAATTTACCATTTTGGATACGTAACTTATAAGCGTCATCCTGGAGAATAGCCGAGACAATAAATGGACCTTCCCAATTTGGAGAAAACTTGTTTCTGTTAATTATTTTTTCCGTTGCTTCAATACTCCTCAGAACCAGGTCTCCAATGTCAAACTGGCGAGCTTTCACTCTTTTGTTATAATATCGGGCTATTCGTTGTTGGTAAATAGCCATGCGAATTCGGGCTGTTTCTCTTGCCTCTTCAAGCAAATCAAGTTGCTCTCTGATTTTTTGGGTATTACTAACTGGATCAAAACTTTCAACTTGAAGACTGGGTAATCTGATTTTAATCAGTATGACTGCCTCAGTTGAAAAACATAGGCTGAATGGTGTTTCTCGTGTAGGCTCTTTCGGTGTCGTACGGTATGACCATAATACTAACGGTAGTTTATCTGCCTAGGAGCCCCCAGTGTCTTCCAACTTTGTTTTCAATTCATATATTAGAGTTCGGTTAGTAATCTCTACTTGTCCGTTTGATTGGGGGTAGGCCACCGAGGTATGAACCAGCCGGATTCTCAAATTAACATAGTACCGGGTAAAACGTTTTCTAGTGAATTGAGTCCCATTGTCAATAATTATCGTTTCAAAAATTTCAAATTGGCAGATAATATTGTGCTTGATGAACTCAATAGCATTGTGCTCAGTTATCCAAGCTAATGAAACAGCTTCCACCTATTTCGTAAAATAATTAATGCTAACCATAACAAATTTTCTTTGTCCAGTTGTCATAGAAAAAGGACTTAATATATTGAGCTCCTATTGTGAAAATGGCCAAGGAGCTTGTAAAGATTTCATTTCTGTGAGTGGTTGATGCGTTATGTTGCCATATAATTGGCAGTTCTCGCATTTCTTGACAAATTCCATGGCGTTCCTTTTGATATAAGCCAGTAATATCCTTAACGCATTATTTTGAATGCAAGATTCTTGTCTCCTATGTGTGATCCACATATTCCTAGATGTACTTCGGTCAACACATATTCGGCTTCCTCTGGAGTAAGACAATGCAAATACGGGATTGAATATCCCCTCCGGTACATTTTTTCATCTTTTATGGCATACCATTCGACCGTTTTCTTTACACGTTTTCTATCCTCCGAGCTCTCTAATAGAGCTCCTTCCTTAAGGTATCTCCAATAAAGAGACATCCAATTTTCACTAGTAGAAACTTATAAAATTTTCTATTCAGATTCTTTAATACTGGGAGTGGATAGAATTTCACGCATAACCTTTGAGTATCGCTCAGGACTTTCAGTTGCTACAGACTTTGCTAATTGATCGGCCTTTCCATTGCCTTCCCTTGAAATATGCATTATTTCTATCTTGTCGAAATTCTTTATTATATCCCTCACTTTAGCAAGATAACTCGCTAAGACAAGGCTTATGGTTTTGAAGTTCCACAGGACTTGATTAACAACTAACTCTGAGTCGCTGTAAATAATTATATGTTTTGCTGAGCACTCTTTAGCTAACAGAAGTCCGGTGAGCAAGGCTTCATATTCTGTAACATTATTAGTTGTTAGGAATGCGAGCCTCAATGAATAGTTTATCTCCATTTCGTCAGGGGTCTTTAGGACCACTTCTGCTCCATTGCCGGACTGTATTGATGATCCGTCCACATGCAATATCCAAACAAGTGCTATTTTAATTTTAGGGTCGTCCTCAGCGATATCTTGAATTGACGTCATAGTTTTAACAATAAAGTCGGCCATGGTCTGACCTTTTATGGCCGGTCTTGGTTTAAACTCTATGTCAAATTCGCTTAATTTGATTGCCAATTTTATCAGCCACCCGGACATATTAGGCTTTTTGTAAAATTGACTTCAAGGACTGATCGGTTAGCAAAATTATTTTATGTGCCAGGAAGTAAGGACGTAGCTTTCTAGCTGAATAAACAAGAGCCAACATAATCTTTTTTGCATGCGTGTATCAAATCTCAGCACCGACTAAGGTCTTGCTTACATAGTAGATCGGTCACTGTATGTTTATTTCTTATCGAATTAAGACTGAATTGAGCGCTATAGATGAAACCGCCAGGTACAAGAACAATTCTTCTCCTGGTTTTGGTGATGCTAATAAGGGAGGACTAGACAAGTATTCTTTTAGTTCTTGAAAAGTATTTTGGCAATCGGATGACCAAATGAATCCATTCGTCTTAGTCTCTCTTAAGACATTGAAGAAAGATAAATATCTCTCTGCCGACTTAGATAGGAATCGGGAGAGCGATGCTAGTTTTCTAGTGAGCCTTTGAACATCTTTTAACGTTCGTGGTGGGTTCATGTCGATAATTGTCTTTATCTTTTCTGGGTTGGCTTTAATTCTTTGTCTAGAGACTATGAAGCCTAGAAATTTCCTGGTGGAAACCTCGAAAGCACATTTGGTTGGATTTAATTTCATCTAGTATTTTCAGAGTACCTCAAAAGTTTCATTAAGATCGCCAATATGATCTTTCGCAGCCTTGCTTTTCACGACCATATCGTCCACATACACTTTCATATTTTTGCCGGTCTGAGCTTGAAATATTTTTTCACTAGTCATTGGTATGTGGCTCTAGCATTTTTTAGACCAAACGATATAACTTTGTAGCAGTAAGTTTCTTGGTCATTCATGAAAGATGTATGCTCCTCATCTTCCGGATTCATTCGGATTTGGTTGTAATCTGAGTAAGCATCCATAAAACGTAACAATTCGTATTTAGATGTTGAATCCACTAACAAGTCTATTCTGGGTAGCGGGAAACTATCCTTTGGGCACGCTTTGTTTACGTTAGTGAAGTTTACGCACATTCGCCATTTTCTGCTACTTTTCTTCACTAGGACCACGTTGGAAAGCCAATGAAGATATTAAACTTCCCGTATAAAATCGGCATCCAAAAGCTTTTTTAGTTCTTCTTGAATAGCGATGAGTTTTTCTACAGAGTTATTCCTTCTTTTTTGCCTAATCGGTTTATGACTAGGATCCTGGCCTAACTTGTGTACTATCATATCAGTTGAGAACCCTGGCATATCGGTGGGTGACCAAGCAAATATATCCAAATTTTTTTGAAAAAAAGTTATAAATTGATTACATTCAAGTTCGGAGAGTGAAGTCCCAATTTGTACATATTTGTCCAGATTACTAGGGTCAGGAAGAATCTGGTCGGTTGTTTCTCCAGACTGAGCCTGCTATAATGAAGATTCATCCCGATAATCGAGATCTTCGACTGGTACGTCTGGAACTACTTGACTGATTTGGGATAGATAACAAGACCGGCCGATTACTTGATCACCTAAGACTTTGCCAAAGCCATAGGCGGTTAAAAATTTTATTTTTAAATGAGGTATTGATGTTACTACTCCAAACGCCGATAGGCAGGGTAGGCCTAATATAGCGTTATAAATCGAAGGTAAATTGACTGCGAGGAATGGGAGCATATGAGATGCTACTTTGGGGTATGTTCCCAAAGTTATCTCCAATTGAATGATTCCTTGTACCAGAACTGTGAGATCCAAAATCAAAATGCTCAAATTAGAATTTAAAAAGTTAACCGACCTTTTTGTGTGAAGAGAGTCAAGTATGGCCCTCCCTTCCTTAAGAATCACAACCGGCCTTGCAAAGATGAAACCCAAAAAGGTTGACCGGGAAGGAGTAAGCCGCTGGCAAGAAAATAGATTAATAAGGAGCAGTTGGTTTGAAATAAACTAATGGCAACTAAAGACAAAAGTAAACTTTATTATTCAGTTAGAATCCAATTAGGCGGTGACCAAATGGAGCAAGTAAACTAACCTAGTTACTCCAACCTACTCCTGAAAAGAAGTACGGGAGTAAGTGACTTACCCCACTTACTCCACCAAATCCTTCCTCTATATAAACCCGGCGCTGGTTGATGCAAAGGCAAGCAGAAGGAAGAGAGTGAAGGAGAAAGCTTCAAGACGGTAATATTAGACAATCAACTCTCAGACAAGTGTACTCTAATTTAAAGTTCATGCTTTACTGCAAGTAAACACTCTATTTTTACCTTCAGAATATTTCAAGTATACTTCACCTTTTTAAAATCCAGATCCTTAAGTATTCTTCTGTTTTCCAACGACCAGTTTTAAGAAAGACTATAATGTCTCTCTCCGATTTAAGTTACTTATCGATTTACTGTTTAAGTGGTATACTGGTTTCTCATCTGTATTTATTTTGTTTCTGTTTAACTGGGCTTTGCATGTTTAAAATCAAAAATGACATTTGCTTGTAAATGAACTCGGCTTCCTACATGTAAAAATGAAATCGGCACTTGTTTGTAAACGAACTCAGCTTCCTGCATGTAAAAATGAAATCGGCATTTGTTTGTAAATGAACTCGGCTTTCTACATGAAAAATGGAACTTGGCATTTTAGGTGATGCATGATTGAACCAGGCATCTGCTTGTGAACAAACTCGGTCCTTCTGCATGAAAATTTTGAAATCGGCATTACGTTGAAATCTGCTTGCATGTTAAAATTAAAATCGGCCCCTTGCATGTTGAAATCGAAATTGGCCCATTGCATGTTAAAATCGAAATCGGCCCTTTGCATGTTAAAATCAAAATCGGCCCCTTTGCATGTTAAAATCGAAATTGGCCCCTTTTGTATGTTGAAATCAAAACCGGCCCTCGCATGAAAATCGAAACCCGCACTTTTGCATCCAAAATCGGCCTACCATTGTGAAAATTAGAATCGGCCTGCTTGTATGATAAATCTGAACCGGCTTGCTCCTGTGAAAATTAGAATTAGCTTGCTTGCATGCTAAATCTGAATCGGTTTATCGTTATGAAAATCTGAATCGGTTTATCCTTATGAAAATCAGAATCGGCCTGCTTGCATGATAAATCTAAACCGGCCTACCCGTGTGAAAATCAGAATCGGCTTGCTTGTATGATAAATCTGAACCAGCTTACCCTTGTGAAAATCAGAACCGGCCTACTTGCATGCTAAATCTGAATCGGCTTATCCTTGATAAAATCGAAATCGGCCCCTTTGCATGTTAAAATCGAAATCGGC
Source organism: Nepenthes mirabilis (assembly GCA_025585075.1). NCBI lineage: Eukaryota > Viridiplantae > Streptophyta > Magnoliopsida > Caryophyllales > Nepenthaceae > Nepenthes > Nepenthes mirabilis. Next base: position 9,323 of record JAODPA010108558.1, read on the forward strand.
CCCTTGCATGATCAAATCGAAATCGACCTTTGCATGTTAAAATCGAAATCGGCCTTTGCATGTTTAAATTCGAAATCGGCCCCTTTTGCATGATAACAACGAAATCAGTCCCCTTTGCATGAAAATAGGATCGGCCTCCCCTCTTGATGAAAATGAAACCAACCTCCACTTCATGAAATCACAACCGGTCTCCTTAAGCCTAAAACAAGATCGGCCTTCCCTTAATGTAAAAAAAAGGTTCGGCCTCCACCCTTGGACAAAATCCAAACTGGCCCTCCCTTGAGTGATGAAACAAATCCGGCCACCTTAAGAATCACAACCGGCTTTTGTGTGAGAAGAGAATCAAGACCGACCACCCTTTTTAAATCAAGACCGGCCCTCCCTTAAGCATTCAATCAAGTCTGGCATTGTGTGAGATGCAATCACAACCAGCCTTCCCTTATGATGCAAACAAAACCGGCCCTTAAAGCGTGAAACCACAAACCGGCCTTGTGTGAGATGAAATCACAACCGACCAACCTTATATCATAAAAATGAAACCTGCTCCCTTGATGTGAAAAGAGCTCCGGCCCTTCTTTGATGAAAATTTGAACCGACCACTTTAAGCATAAAATCTAAACAGGCTTTCCTTTGTAAGAAAATGAATCCATCCTTCCTATGTAAGAAAATGAATCCAACCTTCCTGTGTAAGAAAATGAATCTAGCCTTTTTGTGTGAGAAAATGAATCCAGCCTTCCTTTGAAAGAAAATAAAACCGGCCTTATGACATGAATTGTAAAGTCCTTCTTACTTGGGCAGAAGAGATTTTGAACCGGCCTTCTTAAGACTTGAATTGTGATATCTCTGCATAATTTTTAAAGGGTAAAATATGATGTCTCTGATACTGAAAATGGCTTTCAGTAAACGATAAGAAGAAAATATTTCTGTTACTATAGACCCAGGACTGATATGCAATCAGGTTAGGTTCTCCGACATATTTTTAAACGTTATGGTGGTAATCGAGGATAACTCTATCAATGGAGTTATATGTGGTCCGCCCCTCCTCATGGCGTTATAATAGTAGGGTAGCTTCTGTTCTGTTCTGGCCGGCACCCCTTGGATTGGGGAAGGATCTCGTGAGGTGGGATCATCCGTTCTATTCTATTTGATACCATTGATTGTGGGGAGATGTACACAATCTATCATCGATTATTCGCTCCCTCTACTAGTAGGGTCTACTGGTAGGGTTCTTTACTAATAAAAGATAAGTTTCCTATAAATTATGGAAGTAAGACCGATTTCTGCTTTCTGAAAAATAAGTACAATGATTTCTGATTTTCGAAGACCATTTCTATTTTTGGATAGTTCTGTATACGTCTGCATCATATTTCTATTACAAATCACTTCCTATGGCATTTATAATTTCATGTGCAATAGTATCTATTTTACTGAGTTATGTTCCGCATACATGTTTTACTATATACCTGTATGTACCTTACTGAGCCTCAGCTCACTGTTTTCTGTTTTTTCCCTCCAAATAAGACTATAGAATTCATGCCTAACGAGGAGTAACTAGAGCTTCGTCTAAGAGATTCTAAGGATTCCGAAGTATACTTTGGGAGTTACAATGGAAGAAGCAGTGGATGTAATGATCTAATTAGAATAGATGTACATTTAAAATTGGAACATTATGCCTATGTGCGCATGAATGAATTTTATGGGAATAAGTTTGAATGTTTCAACAGTTTATTAAATTGACTTCCACTACATATTTTATGGATAATGTGTGTGGGTCCTAGATAGTATCTGTGATCTTGTGTTATGAATGAAGGGATAAAAAAAAATATCCGTTCCGCCACAATTGGTATCAGAGAGATAAGATACCTTAGGAATTGATCGATCGAAAAGTGGAAGCATAACTTTAAATCTTTCTACTAAATTTTCATAGGATTAAATCTGGGTAACCAAGGTGATTAGAACTCTTAAGAAGTTGACTCCTTGGCTAAGTTTGAATTTCACGAAGCTGATGGATATTTTTCTTTTCTCTGACTAACTTTTTGGGATTTCAATGTTGCACCTGTCTTGATTTTAGGATGGCTAATGAAAGGAGAAGAAGATATGGCCGGGGTAGTGCTAGTACCCCCCATGATCGAGAAGCTGAGTATGTGACTTTGCTGGAAAGGGTGACGCATGTTGTAGAGAAGATGGAACGGCGTCATGTGGCCCTGCTTCTTGCACCACAACCGATTCCATCTATGTACAAGAAGTTTAAGGCAGTGAATGTGCCTAAATTTTTAGGAGAAGCAGATCCGCTGAAGGCAGAAAATTGGATTAGGAAATTAAAGAAAGTGCTTACCGATTCCATCTTGGGAGACGTTTAAGGAGGCTTTTTGGGAATAGTATATTTCCGATAATTTTTAGGATTGAAGAGAAAGAGCCCTTATGGAACTTAGGCAAGGGAGTCGCAACGTAGCGGAGTATAGCGCGAGGTTCGTCGAATTGTCTCATCATGTACCTTTCATAGGTGAAGATCAATCAAGGATAACCAAGAAGTTTCTACAAGGGTTAAATAATGAGATTAGGAATCAATTAGTAACTCAGGAGTTTCAGGCTTATACTGAGGTCCTAGATAGGGCCTTGGTGCTCGAGAAAGAGTTAGAGACACAAAAATTTCATACAAAAAGGGCTGCTAGTTGGACGAGTCCTGATAGGAAATCAAATGTAGAACCACCTGAATCATCCACGAAGACAAGAATGGTGGATGCGGGGAAGAGCACTGCCGAAGTTTTGTCGATGGCTAGTTCGCCAACATCAACTGCTAAATGCGCATATTGTCGGAAGAAGCATATGAAAAAAACTTGTTATAAAGTAATGGGAGCGTGCTATAATTGTGAAAAGTTGAGTCACCTGATAAAAGATTGCCCGTTACCAAAAGGTCAAAAGGAAAAAAGTCAGTGGTTGTGATTAGGAGAGGCCAAAGACACCCCGAAGGCAGATGAAGGTATTCTCTAATCACGAAATTTTGATTTGTTATGAGTTATTTCCTGATTGTATAGATATATGTATACTTTGTGGATTTTGTGAGATTTAGAAACTATAGCATAGATGAGTATACAGCTGGAAGAAAGAATACTTGATTTATTTGGTCGGCATAGCAAATAAGTAGAGTTGATGGTTTAGAATTGATTTTTAAGAAAATGTAAACCTCTGGAGTTGAAATAATACTCAAGGACGTTGGTAAAAGACGCAATATCCTGTCAATAGGATATGAGATTCTGAGTAAGGGGTAAGGTTAAATGAGAATTAGGATTGCCTTTTTTTGAAGATAATAGATGACCGTTCAAGAATTTGGCTATGCAAGTTTTAAGGAATGTATATATGACCATTTGTTTTAATGAAGTGGTTTAAAGGAAACTGAATTTGGCATTAGTCTCTAAGGATGTGCGTAGAATTAGAAGAGTATTGACTAGACACTATTAACGAAGTCGTAGAACCATGTGATAGTAGGATTTGTCGATGATCAGATAAGTTAGCATATGTGATGAGTTTATAAGAAAGATTGAAATTTTGTTAGTCCATACTAATAGACGATCACCCACAAGCAAGTAGGAGAGGCATCCGTGGGATGGAACTGCTCCACCTGTAATTAAAACTTTGTGATAAGATCCTTGAGGACTTAGGAATGATCCATTAATAGAGATTAAAGTCCTATAAAAAGTTAGGAAGTGACAGGTGAATCTTGATGTATTCCACGGAGGTGAATACTAAGATCAATAGTTGATATCAGAAGTCCCCATTCGAAAGTATGAAGAATCACTTTGAAGATAATCCTGACTTGATAATTTTAAGAATTTTGAAGATAAAATTTGATAATTGTTGAGAAAATTCTAGGATTATGTCTTTCTTTGTCGCCTGTGGATTGATTTTCTTGGGATAAGTAGGAGAGGAATCCCTTATCAGAATTACTTTTTCATTAATTGAGATCAGTAATCGAATGTCTCCACTTAAGTAATGATCAAGTGATTTCAAATGATGTGTTTGGGTTAAATTAATTGATTCATTAATACACCAACGAGATCTTAAAATTTTTAAGTGCAGAAGAGTTGAATTGGACACTGGAATCTGAAGTCACATTGAACCAGTGGTGATCGTATAAATTGGAGTTTATGATCTTGCCACGGATTGAAGGCATGTGAAAAGTTGTTTCCCTCGATATATGGACTTTGAGATTTTGAGGCTGTTGAGTGTTAGGGTCTCGAGGTCTTGATCAATGGTTTAAGACTGAACCGATTCCGTAGAGATTGTTATAATTAGGACTTCTTATTCTATTATGAATTGAGGATCTGTAAGAGATATTTATGTGGTATGGATATTTTAGAATCAATCTAAATCAAGGTTATCACATTGCTCGGATTTCGAAAGGGAATATGACATGAAATGAAGAGAATGTAAAGTATCCAACTTTTAAAATCAAATTGTACCTTGAATTTCGTGTTGAGATTTTGGCTGAAAGAACCGAAAGGCCAGGCAGTGATAGTGGCGGTAAGGTAAAATTGAATAAACCAAAGCTAACTGATTGATCAGAGCACGCAGCAAAAAAGTAATGAACCTATGCTTATGAAAAGTTTAAGTTAATAAACAAAGAAAATGCTCAATATTGAGGTTCAGCGCGAAATAAAATGAGGTATTTTGCTAATTTCGAGGATAAAATTTCTTAAAGTATGGGAGAATTGTGAGATCCAAAATCAAAATGCTCAAATTAGAATTTAAAAAGTTAACCGGCCTTTTTGTGTGAATAGAGTCAAGTATGGCCTCCCTTCCTTAAGAATCACAACCGGCCTTGTAAAGATGAAACCCAAAAAGGTTGACCGGCAAGGAGTGAGCCACTGGCAAGAAAATGGATTAATAAGGAGTAGTTGGCCTGAAATAAACCAATGACAATTAAAGACAAAAGCAAACTTTATTGTTCAGTTAGAATTCAACTAGGCGGTGACCAAATACAGCAAGTAAACTAACCTAGTTACTCCCACCTACCCCTGAAAAGAAGTACCGGAGTAAGTGACTTACCCCACTTACTCTACCAAACCCTTCATCTATATAAACCCGGCGCTGGTTGATGCGAAAGTAAGCAGAAGGAAGAGAGTGAAGGGAAAAGCTTCAAGACGGTAATATTAGGCAATCAACTCTCAGGCAAGTGTACTCTATTTTAAAGTTTATACTTTACTGCAAGTGAACACTCTATTTTTACCTTCAGAATATTTCAAGTATACTTCACCTTTTTAAAATCCAGATCCTTAAGTATTCTTCCGTTTTCCAACAACCAGTTTTAAGAAAGACAGTAATGTCTCTCTTTGATTTATGTTACTTGTCGATTTATTGCTTAAGTGGTATACTGGTTTCTCATCTGCATTTATTCTGTTTCTATTTAACTGGGCTTTGCATGTTTAAAATAAAAAACGACATTTGCTTGTAAACGAACTCGGCTTCTTGCATGTAAAACTGGAATCGGCACTTGTTTGTAAACGAACTCAGCTTCCTGCATGTAAAAATGAAATCGACACTTGTTTGTAAATGAACTCGGCTTCCTGCATGAAAAATGAAACTCGACATTTTAGGTGATGCATGATTAAACCCGGCATCTGATTGTGATCAAACTCGGCCCTTCTGCATGAAAAATTTGAAATCGGCATTACGTTGAAATCTGCTTGCATGTTGAAATCGAAATCGGCCCCTTGCATGTTAAAATCAAAATCGGCCCTTTTGCATGTTAAAATCAAAATCGGCCCCTTTTGTATGTTGAAATTGAAACTGGCCCTCGCATGAAAATCAAAATCGGCCCTGTTGTATGGAAATCGAAACCGGCACTTTTGCATCCAAAACCGACCTACCCTTATGAAAATCAGAATCGGCCTACTTGTATGATAAATCTGAACCAGTTTACCCCTGTGAAAATCAGAATCGGCCTGCTTGCATGCTAAATCTGAATCGGCTTATCCTTGTGAAAATCAGAATCGGCCTGCTTGCATAATAAATCTAAACCGACCTACCCGTGTGAAAATCAGAATTGGCCTACTTGTATGATAAATCTGAACCAGCTTACCATTGTGAAAATCAGAATCGGTCTACTTACATGCTAAATCTGAATCGACTTATCCTTGATAAAATCGAAATCGGCCACTTTGCATGTTAAAATCGAAATTGGCCCCTTGTATGATAAAATCGAAATTGGCCTTTGCATGTTAAAATCGAAATTGGCCTTTGCATGTTAAAATCGAAATTGGCCTTTGCATGTTTAAAATCGAAATTGGCCCCTTTTGCATGATAACAACGAAATCGGTCCCCTTTACATGAAAACAGGATCGGCCTCCCCTCTTGATGAAAATGAAACTGGCCTCCACTTCATGAAATCACAACTGGTCCCCTTAAGCTTAAAATAAGATCGGCCTTTCGTTAATGTAAAAAAAGGTCCGGCCTCCACCCTTGGACAAAATCCAAACTGGCCCTCCCTTGAGTGATGAAACAAATCTAGCCACCTTAAGAATCACAACCGGCTTTTGTGTGAGAAGAGAATCAAGATCGGCCACCCTTTTAAATCAAGACTGGCCCTCCCTTAAGAATTGAATTAAGTTCGGCCTTGTGTGAGATGAAATCACAACCAGCCTTCCCTTATGATGCAAACAAGACCGGCCTTTAAAGCATGAAACCACAAACCGGCCTTGTGTGAGATGAAATCACAATCGGCCAACCTTATATTATAAAAATGAAACCTGCTCCCTTGATGTGAAAAGAGCTCCGGCCCTTCTTTGATGAAAATCTGAACCGGCCACTTTAAGCATGAAATTTAAACAAGCTTTCCTTTGTAAGAAAATGAATCCAGCCTTCCTGTGTAAGAAAATGAATCCAGCCTTCCTATGTAAGAAAATGAATCTAACCTTCCTTTGAAAGAAAATAAAACCGGCCTTATGACATGAATTGTAAAGTCCTGCTTACTTGAACAGAAGAGATTTTAAACCGGCCTTCTTAAGACTTGAACTGTAATATTTGTGCATAATTTTTGGAGGGTAAAATATAATATTTCTGATACTGAAAATGACTTTCAGTAATCGATAAGAAGAAAATATTTTTGTTACTATGGACCCAGAACTGATATGCAGTCTGGTTAAGTTCTCCGGCATGTTTTAGAACGTTATGGTGGTAATCGAGGATAACTCTATCTGTGGAGTTATATATATTCCGCCCCTCCTCAGGGTATTATAATAGGAGGGTAGCTTCTGTTCTGTTCTGGCCGACGCCCCCTTGGATTGGGAAAGGATCTCGTGAGGTGGGATAATCCATTTTGTTCTATTTAATGCCGTTGATTGTTGGGAGATGTACACAATCTATCATCGATTATTCGTCCCCTCTGCTAGTAGGGTCTACTGGTAGGGTCATTTACTGATAAAAGATAAGTTTTCTATAAATTATGAAAGTAAGACCGATTTCTGCTTTCTGAAAAATGAGTACATTGATTTCTAATTTTCGAAGACCGTTTCTATTTTCTGACAGTTCTGTATACGTTTGCATCATATTTCTATTATAAATCACTTCCTATGGCATTTGTAATTTTATGTGTAATAGTATCTTTTTTGCTGAGTTATATTCCGCATACATATTTTACTATATACCTGCATGTACCTTATTGGGTCTCGACTCACTGTTTTCTATTTTTCTCCCTCCAGATGAGACTATAGAATTCGTGCCTGACGAGGAGTAACTAGAGCTTCGTCTAAGATATTCTAAGAATTTTGAAGCATACTTTGGGAGTTACCACGGAAGAAGTAGTGGATGTAGTGATCTAATTAGAATAGATGTATTTTTGAAACTGGAACGTTGTGCCTATGTGCGCATGAATGAATTTTATAGGAATAAGTTTGAATGCTTCAACAGGTTATTAAATTGACATTCGCTACATATTTTATGGATAATATGTGTGGGTCCTAGATGGCATCTGTGATCCTGTATTATAAATGACGGAATCAAGAAAAAAAAATCTGTTCCGTTACAAGAACCAGTTCATTGTCTAATCCATAAAGAGGTCCTTCGGCAGGCCTTAATTGGTTCTTCTTTGATCCCAATTTAAAGAAGGCATCGAGATAAAGTAGATAAAGTAAATTGCTTGAACTTCCATTATCTGTAAAAAATTGTTTCAGTTGGTAGTCTACTTTACCATCTGAAACAAGTATTGATACAACTAAAGGTTCGGAATGAGGACATTGTACATGTTCCATGTCATTTTCGCCGAAACTAATAACATTGTCCCTAACCTCACTTTTTGGCTTTTTAATTTTCATAGTATCTTCAAACCGGTTAGGTTGATATATTTTGGATGATTTGCCCACAACCATGTTGACCACGCCTGTAGTAACTCAGCTCTTTGGTGGTTGTTGTTGCCTTTCTTCAGTTTACTCAGGGGTATGTCCAGGATTTTTCAGAAATTTTGACAGATTTCTCTTTGGATGAGATCTTCAATTTCCCTCTGCAAAATTCGACAGTCCTCCGTGCTATGTCTCGAAGACCGATGATAATGACAATACTTGAACTAATCTCCTCCTTCTAGATTTTTGGGTGGCTTCGACCATTTGAGAAACTTTTCACCCCTTATTTACTTAAGGATATTTGTTCGAGAGTCGTTTAGGAGGGTTAGGTTCAAGGGTTTAAACTCCCTAGGAACTCCAGGCCCTATTCTGGGTTGCTTTCTTTCTTGAGAATCCAAACAATCATTGTTTCTCTTCTTTCCATTGGGTGGTCCCTATTGATTGTGGTCCAATTACACTGACTTTTTTGCTTCATTAGCTTCCTCCGCCGCAATGTATGCCCGAGCTATAGATTCAACTTCACGAAAGGTTTGTGGATTGTTGTGTGCCAAATGTTTAAAAAATTCACCAGGCTCCAATGTTGATATAAAAGTATTCAATTTTACTTCATCAGTTATTTATGGAATTTGCCGAGCTTCTTCAGTGAATCAAGCCAAGAAATTTTTTAGGCTTTCGGTTGAACATTGCTTAATTCTAGCAAGATGTCAAGGCTACTTTTCAATTCTTTTGCTGGAAGCAAATTGGGTTAGAAAACTGTCAGCTAACTCTTCAAACGATCGAATCGAATTTGGTTGCAATCGGTAGAACCAGATCCGAGCGTCTCCTTTGAGAGTCAAAGGAAAACATTGGCATATCGTCATTTTATCTAGACCTTGGAAACTCAGAAGGATTCAGAAGTGATCTAGGTGATCTATAGGATCAGTACTTTCATTGTAAGCATCCAAAGTTGGCATTTTGAATTTATGTGGGAGAGGTCATGTATGGATTTGCATTATGAATGATGACCCACGTAAGTCAACAGAGCATCCTTCTATGTTTCCTCCGAACATATGCTGCCAAATTTTCTCTACTTTTTCCTCCACTTGAGGAATAGCAGCAGATCTCTTGGCATTAATGTATGTCCTTGACTCCGTGGGTGGCGTTTCTGGTCGGGCAGGATGAATATTTTCACGTGCCGGTTGTACATTACAGGATGCAATTTCATGCTTAGGCGATCTTTGTCCATTTCGAGAGTACCGTGGATTTTGATGGTCCGGATTCTGGTTCTGTAAGATGGGGCCTAATCAGCCCTCTAATCGTGACCGCCTCCCGCATTACTAAAGGCCACTTGTTCTTGAGCGATCGGTCGATCTGCTTGTTGGATTGGGTATCTTCTTTTGTGGCCTTTTCTCTTGTTGGTTATAATATAATTGACCGGCATGGCAGGTCCGTTTCGTCCAAATTGCATGCAGAGATTCTGAATGGCTTCTGTCATTTTATCCATTCGAGTATTGAAGGCTTACATTAACTCCTCTTGTCGGTTTTCCATTTGAATGACAGCAGGAGGAGGGTTGCCAGCGGAAGCGTCATCTCTCGTGGGGGCATTGGTTCGGGTTCTTGTGTTGACCATTTCTTGAAGAGTAGGATGAAAAAATTGGCTTTTTTGTCTAATTTTTCACGGATGGCGCCAATAATGCGACTTGAATTCAGGATTTGAATAGGTTTAATCAATACCTATTTTGTGAATAAATGCAACTTTAACTATTAATATTTCGAATCTACACATCACAACTAAAAAGATACGAGATTGTAGAAAAGTTAAGGTTTAACTCAAAATTTTCCTCTATAAACTCGAATCATTCATCATTTTTCCATAATATTGAAAGAATGTAGGAAAGAAACAGTATAAAACTTTTATTATTCCGAGACAATTTTGGTGAGTACCAACTTTACATGGATTATGCTCTGCTCCTTTCTATTCCAAATATGGGATCTTTATATCAGTTTTTGAAGAAATATCTGGATCAGATCATTCAATTTGAAAACCGATTTTGTTTCGTTACAACTGGTTACCATGAACAGTTCTTCCCATATGATTTTTAAACTGTAGAGGTTTACTTATTTTCAAATGGCTTCATGATCCAATGGACCGTCTTCAGTGGGCCTTTCTTCTATATTAAATCAACCCATATGTTGCTGTACCTATCAACGTTCATGTGCAAAAGCATCAAAAAAATTTTTTTTGATAAGTTATTTTTTGATAAACAAAATTTACTATATAATTGATTATAAT
>JAODPA010108569.1:0-19926 GCA_025585075.1 Nepenthes mirabilis
TATATTATTTTCTCTGGTTGCTTTGTTCCTGGATGACTGTTGGTTAGAGCGGTTATTCCGATATTCTGTTGAGTTCTTTGGCTGCTATTGACTCTCGGCTGCCGGTTTTGGTTGTTACATTTCCCAAGGTACCCTCGTGGTTTCTTGTGGTTCATTTTTTGGTTTGGAATCCTATTGTGCCAGTAGGCTTTAAAAAAAAAAAAAGCAGTCTGCATACTCAGGGCCAGAGTACACTATAACAGCAGCAGCTCCCAAAACCAGAAGGCAGCATACCAGGGCTTGGAATCAGGCCAGGAAATTCATCAAAGATCAACCACGACATCAGTACACGTATATTTCTGGCTGCATACTTCAGATCATTTATCGCTAAAACCATATAGTCGATTTTTAAGGCGATTTTCGCTCTGACATTTTTCGCTCTGACAAGGCGATTTTCAAAATTCGATTTCGAATTTTGAACTGCCCACTGCTGGCGCTCGGCCCTCTCGGCCGGCCCCTCCGGTGATCCTCCTCTGGCCGGGCGGCGCCGGAGCCGGCCTCGGCCGGCCTTCTGGTTGCTCAACCCGGTCGATTAATGGTTCCTGATTCTAGTTTCCTTCGTGTTCTGGAACTCAGTCCTGAAGTGTCGGCGTTCGTTGAACTTTTGGTCGTTGCTGTGTGTTTCCTTTCTGCTGATTCAGGCTTGGTGCAGGCCTTCGAGGTCTTTTCTCTCTCACAAGAACGATTCCTCGTTTCCTCGGTGCAAGCCTAAGGTCGAGTCCTCGATTCGGTTTTCCCATTCAAATGGGGTTGTAGGCTATGGTCTCGATCTTGGCTCCATTCGATTCACTCGTCTCTGTGGATGATGGGCCATGATTCGGATTGTCTGTGGGATGCTGTCTCAGCTTGAAGGTATTGGTGCTGCCAATCCATAGGGTGCTGTTCTGCTTGCTGCTTTACTATGGTGAGTTTCTGGTGTAGTCCTTCGGGTCTGCTTTGTTCTGGCTTCTACAGCCTGTATTTGCAGTTGTTGCTATGCAACAATTTGTATGGGAGTCTCCTATTCTTTTTTGCTGAGGAACAGAACCTGTTCTGATAGTACCTACGAATCTGGCTTCTTTGCTCTCTGTGAAGTAATGCGGGATGCAGAGCTTCAGTCGGCTTCGATCAGGTTTTTCGCTCCTGTGGGGATTCTTTTGTTGGTTTTGAGGACTCTGAATCCTCTGTTTGCGGGTGATGGTGCTGTCCATGCCCTGTGATTGGAGTTAACAGTGCTGAAGTTTGAAGTCGTCTCTGCTGAAGGCAAATGGCCGTTGAAGGCTGCTACTGGGTGGCTGTAAATCTTACCTTTGTGTTGGTGGAGGCCCTTCTACTTGTTGCCTGTTCTGTAGTAATCCCCTGGATTGCTGTTGTCTGGTAAATGCTACCAGTTTTGTGCTGTTGCTGTTTTTGCATCAGCTCTGTTAGGAATGCATGGGTAGATGATCCTTCGATGGCTGTTCCCTTTGGGCCGGTTGTGAGGTTCTTCTGTTATGCAATGCCTGATGCCAGAAAATGGCTAGTTTGCTGCTATAACTGCTGCCTGTTGAAATTGTGTATACAATTGGGGTAGTGGGAGCATGTGGCGTTGTTGAGAATTCTCTTTGCTGGGATGTGCGTGGTGATAAAGCTGCCGTTGCCCGGTGGTGACAGAGCTTCTGGTGAGACTGGTATGCAGCTAGGCTGAAGTTGGTGGTTCTGCCATTTTGCTGCCCCTGAAGGCTGCTACTGCCCCTGAAATAAGAAGCAGGGTGAATGGCAGCTGTTGGTTGGCAGAGGATGATTTGGTGGTAGTTGCAGCCCTGATGAAGATGGAGTATGCAGTTGCGTCTGCTTTCATGCTTCAATTTGCCCATATGAAACTGTATCTGGTATGGGAGTAGCTGCTGCCTGTCGTTGCAGCCTGTTTGTCTGGTTCTGATTTACAATGTGGATGCTGATGGATGGTGGCTAGATTTTGTGCTGAAGATCTGCTGCCATTTGGGAAGCCCACGGTGATTAGGATGCAATTACATTGGTTTTGTGGTGCCTTGAGCCATTATTTCTTTTGAGTATTTTGTGTTGACTGGGTTCAGTCTTGTTTTACGATGGAAATGTCAAATATTGTCGTTTTCGGTAATCGTCGTCCTCCTAGAGGCATTTTTGTATATTCAGATGTACGGTCCGCTCGGGGTATGCCCTAGCGTATTATGTTTTATCTTCAAGTCAAAATACTTGGAGATAAACATATTATTTTGTACTATTTTTTCTCCCATTAATCCAAAATTCTTACTTACCAAAAAAAAAAGGCTTTAAAAAAAAAATGGAAGGTGGAAGCTACTAGAGGTGCTCGGATGGTGTGGTGTTTATTGTCGGAGCAAATCTGGTCTCTGCAGGTTTTTGGGATGGCTTCTCTACATCTCACTACTATTATGGGTTGACTTATCTACTTTGGCTAGTCTGTTTTCCTAATGTTGCATGATTGGCTTATGCAGCTTCGTGCTTTGACTGGTAGATAGCCATGTTGATGAGATGGGCATGTATACAGGTTTCTCTGGGAGGACGTGCTGATTTGGTTTTGTTGATGACTTCGTCTTCAGCTTGGGAGGAGTATAGATGTTCTAGGTATCTGGATCATGTATGCTTTCTCTTAATTTCATGATTCATGTATGGTGTGCTCGGGGTATGCCCTAGCGGCTTTATTCTATCTTTGAGTCGGCAAAACACTTGGAGGTAAAACAAAGTTTTGTACATTTTTTTAAATTTATGCAATCGTTAATTACTTACCAAAAAAAAAAGGATATTGTAGGAGGGCCGGCCCTTGCATTCGCTGGATGCTCTGGCACTGAATCATCTAAAGAATCCTTTTGCGTGCTACTTGCAATGTTACTTGAACCTATGGTCAAATCTGTCCCTGGGTGCTCTACTGCTTTTAATGAGCATAAGGGGAAACCTATTTCTACATTTTCCTCTAAGGTCCCTAAGCCGATTGGGACTTCCTCTAATTCTTTTGCCATTCCTCAAGAAGCTGAAGTTGATGCCCGTTCTCCTAGTAGGGATACAACGGAGTGCTGCAAGCTTGAGGGTTTGAGGGTTGTACTGAGGAGGGTGCCAGGAACTTTCCCTCTACTGCTGAAATCCCTTCTCCATTTGAGGTTAGAGAAAGAGTGCTACAGCTCAGTACTGTAGAGTCTGAAATGCAAGTATAATTCAACCTAGGCACTGCTATTTCATCTGAGGATGCACTTAATGATATAGGAGAATCATCTAGTATTGGTGAGGTTATAGGCTCTCCTACTGAAGGCCCTGCCTCCAGCTCCCTTGGAGTCTTTCCAGCATCGGACCTGCATGGTACGCTTGCTCCGAGCTACCATCCCCAGTCAGATTATCCATTCCTGGTCAAAGCTGATGATCATCATGGCGAAGGCCATGAGGTGGGTGCTCCAACTATGGACTAGTTGGTGTCCATACTTCTCCCTACTGATGGGTCGAAAAGAAAGAAATGATTGTTCCGGTTTAATAATTTTCTTACTAAATCTCCTAAATTTCATCTTGTGGTGAAGGATGCTTGGAATGAAGAGACCACGGGCACCCCCATGTTTCGGTTGGTGTCCAAATTGAAAAAGGTGAAGTGTGCTCTCAAAACCCTTAATGTTCAAGAAGGTGATGTGCACGAGGAAGTTATGTGAACCCGGCAAGCCTTAGAGGATATCCAAGCTAAGATTCCTTCTGCCCTTGGGAGCTGTCATGATGATCGTACTTGCAGGGCAGCCTACTACTCAGCTATGGCAAAGGAGGCTGACCTCATTCAGCAAAAAGTTAAGATAAAGTGGCTCAAAGAGGGAGACCAGTGCACCCAATTTTTCTTTAAGACTGTTAACGAAAATAATAATAGGAACATAATTGTCTCCCTACTTGACGAGTCTGGTACCCCCACTATTGGGGTTGAAGGAGTACATAAACTGGTAGTTGATCATTTCAGAAGGACTTTTGGCACTGGTTGCTCCCATGGATTAGCGGATGCTGCTTGGCTCTGCCCTGTCATCCTCCATACTATTCCAAACTTCCTAACTGGTCCCCTTACTAGCCGGGTTAGTGATGCGGAAATCCAAAAGGCGATCTTCTCCATTGGTGACTACAGGGCCCCGGCCTTGATGGTTTCTTCTCAAAGTTCTTCAAGGATTCCTGGGATATCATTAGTCAGTCCGTCTATAAAGCCATTCATGATTTCTTCAATCCGTCTATTATTAGCTTTATTCGAAAGGTACAATCCCCTCGCATGGTATCCGACTATCGTCCCATATCATGCTGTAATGCCATCTATAAAGCAATTTTGAAGATCCTTGTAAATAATCTTAAGATGACATTATCCTAACAGGTCGACAAGTGCCAAACGGCTTTTGTTGCTAGGCGAAAAATTAGTGACAATATCCTTTTGGCCCAAGAGCTTCTACATAAATATCAACTTGGTCACGATCCCCCAAGATGTACTGTGAAGATTAACCTTATGGAAGCGTACGACTCCATCCACTGGGACTTTATTATCAACAAGTTGACACTAGTGAAATTTCCTCCTCATATGGTTGAGTGGATCCGCTAGTGCATCACCACACCTTTCTCCATCAATATAAATGAGGAAGCAGTGGGCTTCTTCAAGGGAGGCAATGGCCTTCGTCAAGGTGATCCCATATCTCCACACTTATTTGTACTTGTTATGGAGGTTCTGAATGGTATTATTGAAGTGAAGGCTAGGCGGGATGAAAATTTTAAATTTCATTGGAAATGTGATGAGACTCAAACTGTTATGCTTGTCTTTGCAGATGACCTTCTTCTCTTCTCTTGAGCCAATGTCAATGCTATCCGGATCCTTAAGGAATGCCTTAAAGAGTTCCGGTTGATATCTGGCTTACTGCAAATAGGAATATGAGTGAAGTTTTCATCTGCTCAAAAGACAATGCCCTCCACCAGGACATTGCTGGTATTATGGGCTTCAAAGAAGGCAAGCTCCCGATAAGATACTTGGGAGTCCCACTGATCACCACTAGACTTTCAATATCAGATTGCCAATCTCTCATTAATAGAATTACCCATCGGATCACGTCTTGGAAGAATCGGTGGCTTTTGTTTGGCGGGTGTTTGCAACTTGTGTCCTCTATCATTTCGTCCATCCACCTCTATTGGGCGTCAATATTCATTCTGTCCCAATCTGTTCTCAAAGCGATCGAATGCTACATTCGGCCCTTCCTTTGGAATGGCTCTCATGAAGGGAAGGTGAATGCTAAGGTAGCGTAGGATGACATATGCTACCCGAAGAGCGAAAGTGGGATGGGTCTTAAAAACATGCAGGCACAGAATAAAGCCTTGATATGTAAACTGTCATGGTGTATCATCTCTAAGGATTCTGAATTGGCTTGGTCTTCCTGGAGCTGGAGAAAAATTATGAAACTTCGTCCTTTTATGCGCATTCATACCACTAATTCCATTGGCGATGGTTCTGATACATTCCTTTGGTTTGATAACAAGAATCCTCTGGGCCAGCTAAGCGAAGTAAGTACTGACCGTACCCGGTTGGTCTCTAGCCTGCCCTGGGATGCAAAGGTCATCGACATTATTAGGGATGACCATTGGTCTTGGCCTAATCCTTATGATTTGGAAGTTTCTCGTCTTGCGAAGAACATGCCCCTCTATCTTCCTAACACTAGTTAAAAAGACTCTGTGCAATGGGACAGAAACAAAGATGGCAAATTTTTGACTCGGTCCACCTACTTTTTCATCCATCCTCCCAAACCGAAAATGAGCTGGGCCACCTTAGTGTGGGGCCCTTCTCACATCCCTGCACATGCCATTACTCTTTGGCTGGCCATTAGAGGCAGACTTAGTACCCTTGATCGCCTTTATGTTGTCCCCAACCTATCCTCTAAATGCACTCTCTATAACACAGGTGATGAAGATCATGCGCATCTGCTCTTCTCCTGTCCCTTTTCAAAATCCTTATGGAATAATTTTTATAGTCGAGCGGGACTTTATTGGCCTTACCGAGAGTGGTCCCAGAACATTTGTTGGGCTGCAAAAAAATAGAAAGGGAAAAGTTTTTTGGCCCTTTCAAAACGTCTCTCTCTTGCGGCCACGGTCTACTTCATTTAGAAGGAATGTAACAATCACTTTTTTCAAAAATCCCCCCCACAAGGCATCCTCTATACCTTTTCCCTTATAATCAATGTCGTTCGGAACAAATTAAAAACCTCTTTTGAAGCTGATAGGTGCATATCTTGATCGCACCTGATTCGATGAAACATAAAAAAAAATAAATCCATTTATTTCATTTTGGTGCCTGGTCTATTGCCTGGCTATTGGCCTGCGTGGCAAGGAAAAAAAAACACCACTCCTTTTATTTCAATTTGGTGCCTGGTTCTTTTCCTGGCTGCTGGCCTGCATGGCATATTGTTTAAATCAAATTGTTAACCTCTGTTGTTGCTTTTAGATGCTTAACCTGTATGCATCTGTTTCGAGGAAAGGAAAAATGCCGGTTGGGTGTTGGCCTCCTGTTTAGGAAAATCAAAAATAAGATCAGAAAATAGAGGATAAAAGATAGAAATAAAAGGAAAAAGTAGGAATATAGGAAATAAAAATTAGTGGTTTTTACTATT
The DNA here is from genome assembly GCA_025585075.1 of Nepenthes mirabilis. Classification (NCBI taxonomy): domain Eukaryota; kingdom Viridiplantae; phylum Streptophyta; class Magnoliopsida; order Caryophyllales; family Nepenthaceae; genus Nepenthes; species Nepenthes mirabilis. The sequence goes on from JAODPA010108569.1 coordinate 6,645, forward strand.
TTGCTTTGCTGGCCAGCCCAATGGCTGGCTGATTAGGCTTTCTAATTTGTTGCCCACTCATTGGGTTTTTCATTCACTCACACACACATACGTATGCCCCCCACTCCCCCCCAAAAAAAAAACAACTGCCTGATGGAAAGAAAATTATCTTGGCTGCTCTGGTTCATGGGTTTGATGCCCGTCCGTTGGAAAAGACGCTAGTTGTTGTTGCAAATTGGTGCACTGATGTTGTGTTGATGCCTGTGTATACGGTGGTCTGAGCCACTGGCAAAGTTGGGTGTCCGATCTTTCGGCTAGTTTGCAGTTGCTATTGATTTGCTAGAATTGCTGGCTTTGTTGGCTGCCAGCAAATTTGCTGCTATTTTTTCCTACTGCCCCTTATGATTTCTTGATAGCTGCAAAAGTTTTTGCCCTGACATCGTTCTTGAGCCAGAAGCCAGTGTCTGGATTTTATGGCCGAGATGCATACTGCGAAGGTTGAGGCTGGCCTGTTGACAGCTGATTCCCTGCTGCTGTCGATGCACATGGTGCATTGTTTGGATGAGGCCATTTGTGCTGCTTAGATCAAGATACTGCAAATCGGATTGAGCTGCATGTGTTGGATGTTTTGGATGTATTGCTATCAATGATCGGTATGCTGTTGCTAGATGCTGATAGTCGCGGGCAGCCTGGGTTTGGTGTAGTGTTAAGACCGAGATGAGTAGTCCTAGGTGGCTGTAGAGTCCGAGTTGCTGTTTTGAAGCAATTGCCCTTGGATGCCTCTCTTGCTGTTGGTTTTGAGATGTAATTGAGATATGGAGTTGCTGACAAGGAGCTACGTTATCCCATTTTTTAGTTATTGACTGAAGACTAAAAGTACTCGATTATGGTTGCAGTCGTGATGTCGATGCGGCTCTAAGGCTGTGTAGGGCAATTGGTAGAGGCTTTTGTGTTGTTTAGAGGCTGCTAGTGCTGGCTACGGGACTCGATGCCCCTGTTTGTGGATGAGATGGTTGCTATTATGTGTTGCAGTATGGCTGATCTTCCAAATCTATCGTGATGCTGGTGCTGCACAGATCCACTTTTATGCTACTTCTCATCTGATGATTTGTTTGGCTTCACGCTCCGAGACTCTGTTGAAGTGCAAACAGCAGAGGCTACTATTTCGAAGGTGGTAGCTGTCCTGTATTGCTAATTGGCCGAGGTAACTGCTGATGGATTTGCTGGTGCAATTACTGCTAAAGCATGGGTGGAAAGACATGCTGATGCTTGTGAAATGCCGATGCTGATGTTGGTGCAGAGAAAAATCTGCCCGAGGTAAATCATGCTGCCCTCATCTGAGTTGCCACATGCTGTGGGACATTTGCTGGAAGGTATTTGCATCCAGCAGGAGTGGAGGTTTTGTCGAGTTATATGCTGTGGAAAGCTTCCATTGACCTAGGTATTTTATGGCCGAGGAGTTGACTGTCTAGGATACAATTTGCTAATTTGGAACTTTGGCATTTATGTGGTCTTGTTGGCTTTTGGCCAATTTTCCTTTGGTAATTTCTCTCAGTCTCAATTTTGGCCGATTCTTTGTTTTGTCTTTCAGTGGGTTTGTGACAATGTTCACGGAACTAGAGATATGACCTGTGTCTTTGTTCTTCATCCAAGTCGGAACACTTGGCAATAGAACATTGATTTTGTATTTTTTTCTTTTTCATTTATAAAATTTTCTTACTTACCAAAAAAAGTTAAAAATCGTAAATTTTCCCAAAACTTACTTGTCCTTTAGATTAATTTTTCTTATTTCGAGGGATCAGGACTAGTACGCCCAACCACTTAAGGGAGTGAATAATCGAGGATAGATTATATTCACACCACACAATCCTAGACCATGGGTTCCCCCTTATTTACATCCTGAGGGCAGGATGATCACAAATTCTTATCCTCCTTATTTACATCTTGAGGAATAGGATGATTATAAATTTTTATGCTCATTTACATCCTGAGGAACAGGATGATCATAAATTCTTATCCTCTATAGTAATGCCCCGAGAAAAGAAGAACCACATATCACTCTATAAACAGAGTTATCCTCAATTACCACTGTAACATTATAGGCTTGCCAAGGAATATTACCCGCTACTATACACGGCCAAGATAATCCTTGAGTTTTCACAATAATATCCATAGTATGTCAGAGAATGTTACCTGCTAAATATCAAATCTTTGGCCCAGTTTCTTACTAAATTTAGCTTAACTTGGGAAATCTTGATTCTTGTTATTAATTCATGGCCTTAATTCATCATTCTTCAAAAGTCTCTTCAATTTCATGCAACTAAGCTTTTAGATAGCCTTGGAGTTCTCAGTATCTTTTTAACAGTATGACTTTTTAGCAAATTTCAGATAAAATTGTCTAATAAGCTTAAATAATTAATCAAATAATATTTTTACTTCATAACTCAAAATTTACAACAATTTCAGGCCTTCATTTTCGAGTTAGGCTTTGGACAAAATATTCCAAACACAAATCGAACATGACATGTAAGCCAAACAACGAAATTGGAATCATAAATCATAATACTTATACTTAATCATGAAATCTATCTATAAATTCATAAGAAATTTAGAAAACATGTATTATACTTCACAAATCTTAGAGGAGGAGGGTATTAGAGCAACAATACTCAAATGGAGATACCAAAAAGCAACAATAAGGAAGAATAAAGCTCAGGGTATATTTATCTCAGCCTAATTTACCGATTTTCTTATTCTAATCGGGACTAAATTGGTTAAGAATCTCTTCCCTTTCTCTTTTCCTCTCTTTCTCCCTTCGTGCTCTGCTTCATTCGAGCCCTAACTTCTCCCCGTTTTCCTATTTAAAATATGAAATAGTAAGTTGATAGCCAATTTATCGAACTGGCACTCAAAAGTCAGGCAGACGAGCACAAGGCACTCGAGTGCACAGCATGCATGCATCAAGCACTCTTGCCACTAGATTTGGCGTCCTTTGCTGGCTCGAACCTGCGGTGAGCTTGACAGCTAATTAAATTAGCGCCCTCTGTTGACTCAAGCCTGCAGCCAGGTCGACAGCTTCTGGAACTAGCGCCTTCTATTGGGCTCGAGCTTGCAACGAACCCAGCCCTTCAATTTACTATACTAAGACTAATTTCTCAATTTTTCCAATTTCACTTATCTCAAACTTAATTATATCAATTATATTAACTTAATTACTAGAATTACTTTGTTTTAGGTATCCATACCTTATAATCCTCCTCCACTTATAAAATTTCATCCTCAAAATTTAACAAACCTAAAAAATTCAGCTATCAGGGAAAATTCTTTTTGTCTCCTACTTATAATCCAACGTCACAACCTTGAAGAAATGATCCCTCCTAAAAAACATTGACCAAATGGATTATCCTAATCTCCAATATATCATGTTGTCTCCCCAAATTCATAAGACAAAATTTATAAGTTCCCACAAGCCTTAATTCAATCCACGTACTTAACTCCTTAATCATTGATACATAGGAGACTTCATAATAATCCACTAAATGTGAAGACAACCCAAACCACTGGCCATTTTCCCAACTTAATTCAAAACCTCAAACAAATCGATAAATTTTAACTTTAGTTCATCCTAAGCCTTAAAAAGATTATTCATTGGATTCCTGATCTTATTCTTAAATTTCTAGGCCATAGACCACACACTACTATTGCGCTACTCTGATTGACTGTTTACTTGCGCTCTAAAAATCCTCTAGCTCTTAAGTTCACTGATCATTATCGGGCTCCTAGGTCGTATGGAAGCTACAACCCTAAAACAATTTCCAAAGGTATTGATATATTTAATGCAACACTCACAATCCTCAAATTGCAATCATCTTAGAAATATAACTGAAATAATTACCCAAAATTTTTGGTACAGCCTCAAGTTACCATTAAAACCTCAAAACTCACACATTTGGCAGCTTGTCGCCTCATTGGCATATCAACAAGTCGACTTACTCAATTTAGATCATACTGCCCAAATTTGTGACAAATGGATGCCCTTGTTAGCGGTTTCCCAATTTACCAAATATCTAAAATCCTTGTCATCTGATAACCCCGAAATAATACATCAAGGATTTCTCATTTAATAATTCCTGAAGCCTCAAAACTCTGGGTAAATTTCCTACAAAACCTCAAAAACATCCCGAATCTAAAAGGTCCCAACATCAAATTAGTTACACTAATATTTACTTTCCTTAAAAGACACCGAGATTCGTCTTTTAAATCATTAAGCACATTTACCCACTTATACTACTGCATGATTGTCTACTCCTTATGACACAAATATTCAGATCATTAGAATCATTAAACATTGACTAACTCCAGAGGCAGCACCTATAAGTTCCTAAGCAGAGACCTCAATTACTAACCCCAATCATGGCTGGAATAACTTTGATTCGTAGACCTCTCCCCCACTTAGCCTAAGGGTATCCACCCACATGATGATGCAGGAAAACATAATTCCTAAATCTTCATTAAAAGCATCACATTCTATTATAATTTATTAGATCCATCCAGATCAACTCAACGACATCGCCAGCAATACCCTTTGTTCCTTGAGAACTATCCCCATGTATCTCATCCCAATGGATGCTGGATACTTCCTAGTGAAATGCCCTATAGATGCTACAGTCCTTGAGGGACACTTAACAGACATCCTATCGAATTCACCTAGACCCAAGAGAAATGCACGCTTCTGCGATATTAATCCATCCTTCCCAAAGGAGCCATCGTTCAAATCCCTACGGAACGATATTCATGCTCTTGAAGGGACTACATACCCAATATAACATTTCCCACAATCAAACTCAGAATTTCCCCTGATTAGGCACATGATTAATTGACTTCCTAATCCATGGTACTTTCCTCAAATAGAGTTCATACTCCCTATGATTCTAAGAATTTATCAATTAGATCATCACAAAATTGACCTCAATATGACCAGGAGATCCAATCCATAAATCCCCAAAAAAGCTAATGAACCTATAAAACCCAAGTGGCATTATCAAAACTCGTAATGGCTATATCTTAATTTCGAAAGCTACCATAGACATAAATTCTCAATTATCCACAGTTAACAGCACTATGGATACAGATTATCCTTGGAAAATATTAAGCCATTGCCATGGATCAAATGAAACACCTATTTGATCCTCAATGCCGGCTTATCTAACTATTTATCTCCCGACAACCAAGTTTTAATCATCCACATGTAACCTTCATCTGTCATCTTATCTATCCAAAAGTCCTAGGGTAATTTATAACGGGCACTAAACCAATGCTTCCTCAATTTTACACAAATCCTCAAATATTGTATCAAGATTTGGCACTACAACTACGGTCAAATTAGTCTGATCATTTATATCTGCAGTCCCAAGAAAATGTCACAAACCTCGATGCAGCTCATATAAAATCCATGATCTCCGAATAATGAATAAAATTAGGAAACACAAATAAAATATATATTTAGAATCCCAAAACAATACATATACTGAGATATCAAGATTCGGAAATCTTACCTTCCACCATGATAAACAAAACCACTATACTTGTACTATCATTGCGAAACCTCGATCCCAGGTATCAGACTTCTTCACTATCTGACACGTGGAATATGAAAAAATCCCTAATCATATGATCAAACTATCCACAATTGATACATGCTCCCAAAATCCCTTCGAAACAAAATATTCATCCAAAAAATATCCACAACATATCCTATGATATCTTTTTATCCTCAAGACCCATGATACTTTTCACATCAACCACCCAAGGTCAACTTCACCTTCTATCTTATATAGGGCTACATCACCTCATCTCCTTTGAACATTAAATTACTACAAATACCATCACAATTCCTCAAGATCCATATCTCAACCTCTATAGAATTCGAGCTATCCAAAAGTTTAGACAATCATTACTGATTCGATTATAAATCGACATCCTTAAATTCGTTACACCAGAACTGACTCCAAGTTATATTAACCTCAAGCTATCGATTCCACCTTATTCATCATGCTTGATCTTTTTTTTTTTTGGTAAGTAAGTGTGTATTTTGGATTTATGGGAGAAAAAATTATAAAACACAATGTTATAACTCCAAGTTTTTTGACTTGGAGTTAGAACATAAAATGCTAGGGCATACCCTGAGCGACAAGTACATCAGATAAATCCGCAAAAAACCTGTAAGAGGAGTGATCAAACAAAATAAAAAAAATGAACTTGTCATCTTACATAAGCATACTACCCACAACCCAAATGCATCCCAAGGTTACAAAAGCAGGAGGCAAATCGGCAGCTACTGGAATAATCCAGTAGCACCCAAAAATTCCAACAACAGGCTCAGCATCAATCACACAGGGTCAGCAGCAGCAACACGGCACGAACTACCAAACAGCAGTACTGGCCAACAATAATTCCGGTTCGAGCAGCAAGGAACTAACCCAGAGAAGCAGAAGACAAAACCAACTGCCATTTCAACTGCCATTCCAACATCAGCACCAAAGCTAATCACATGCACTCCAAGGGGCATGGAGCATTCTGAGGACCAACAATCACATGCACTCAGCAGACTGTGTAGGTCAGCATGTCAGCAGGACCAGCACCCTTAATCTGCCAGCAGACCATACATCAACATCCACAAGCTCATCTGCAGCTCACTCTGCATGAAAGCCCCAAAAACACGAGCTACCAAAGGCAACAGCATCAAAACAGAATTTAATCCAATAGTGGAAAGAGGTTGACGCATCAGCAAGGGGGCAAAACTGCCCACCCATGTCCCAGCACATTAGATACCACCATCAACAAGGCAAGGCAAAGGTTCTCACACAATTGGGAGAAGATCAGGCCAGCTTACATCAATTCCATGTAAGCATTAGATACAAATAGCCATCAGCAGCACCTCTAACAGATGCCAACTGCAAGCCAAACCGCATCAGCATCAGTTGGACAAGAGAGGAGAAAAAATGCTCCCCAAGAATTCCAGGAGCTGGAATCATCAAGCAGCACCAGGCAGAACTGGCTTACCCACGAACCCAGCTCCCCATCCGGTTCATTGCACATCATCATCAGCCCACTACTGGGCAGGACCATAAAAAGATCAGCAGCATGAATGCTCCATCCAGTAGCCCTCCAAGGCCACGAAACTCCATTCGTTGACAGCTGAATCCAACCACTTCCGTCCAGAGCACTCCTGCTTCAGTAAACCAATTTTGGCAGCAGAACCATAGCAAAGTGGCAAATACACAGCATTATCAGCAATTGTAGTGGGACATGCAGGAGCAGCACCAGCCACTCACTGCATTCCTTTGATTATATCCAACCAGCAGCAGCAGCAGGTCACATTGAGGACCAAAAAGAGAGAAGATAAGTGGCTTATTAACGGCACAAGGGCATCAGATTCAGCAAAAGACAAAACCGTCCCACTTGTAACCAGCAGCTCCACGAAATCATCCAAAATCAGAATGAAATTCAAAAGATAATGCAACTTCCATTCGCTGTTACCACATTGGAGTCCCAGCTGCCAGACTAACCAATGTATGGCCAATAGGACTCCAACATACTCTAGCAGAAGTAGAGGCCCACTCAGCAGACAAATAGAGAGTAATGCGTAGGCATCAGATCTCAGCAACAGGAGATCAACCAGGAAAGATGCTGAAGCAAGAACCAGTAGCTTCACTGACCATCAGCAGAGAGGCGGCCAAGAGCCAACAGCAACTACACAACAACAGAATATCTCACCACAGCAAAACCCTTTCGTAAAGCAGAAGGGCAAATCACCCCCGTTATTCAGTTCAAAGGGCATGCCATTAAAGCATGCAACAGCATGAAAGGTGGGGAATGGCAGACAATCAAAAAACAGGGTCCCAGGAGCAAGACCTAGACAAAATGTGCCCCAACAGCATGCTCCTAAGAGCCAGAGGCGCCCCTGGATTTCCGAGAGGCTATTTTTTTCTTTTTTCTTGACCTAGAAATCTTCCAATCAGATTCAATACCCGGCAATTCATCAATCAAAGGGGAATTTGAGGAGTATTTCAAAGAAATCCTCTTGATAGAGGTAGGGGTAAGCAAATACTCATCCAAATCCAAGTGGTGATGACCAATCCCGGAATCAGGGGAGTTAGGAGCCGAGCCCTTCATCTGAGGATGACGGGAATCATTCAAACATCTGGAGGTCTCCAAAGGGCACTCTTGGTGCCCATTATTAGCTGGTGAGATTGAAGGAACAACCAATTCCAATTGGCAGGGGGGAGAGCCCTGGTTAACAGGCCAAGAAAACTCCCTAACAGAAGGGATTGGATCAACAGTATATCCACTGGACCCCAAAGAGGCTAGGACATCGTCCGAGGCCTTGGAAGAGCCATCCAAGCAAGCTGGATCATCCTTAGACTCAATAGCAGAGGACTCACAGAAGGGGGGGCCAGGAACAGGGGAACAGGTAAGAAACTTCATGGGAGTCTGGGATACCAGACTAATGTTTGAGGGAACTGGTATTGGGGAAACCGGCAAACCAGGAGGATATTGAGGGTCTGGCACCTCCACAATGGTGGGGCCGCTTCCCCCACCACCCCTGTGGCCCACAGCAACCTTCTGGGCATCAATTGGGTGAGGGGGAGAAGACACAGAAGGGGCACAAACAGCATCCACGGTCCCATGGCAAGATGTTGAGGCCATTGGGACATTAACCATAGGAGCAGAAATGAGAGATTTGGAACGGGAGATACCAGATGGAGGCTTAGCATCCTTGGGACAGCATTGATCTTCATCATGCCCCAACAGAAGGCAATGACTGCATCTGATAGGCTGCCAGCTATACTCCACCATTACCTCAATGGGATCCGAATCATGACTGGCTTTAATGGAGAACCGTTTGGGAAATGGCCCATCGACTCCCACTTCCACACAGACTCTTGCTGAGGATATATTCTCCATACGAGCAGTTCGGGGGTCGAGTTGGAGAGGAATGCCTACAGCACTCGCCGCCCAGCTGAGCCCGGCCGGAGTCCAATACTTAATCGGCAGATTGAGGAGCTTGACCCATATGGGAAAGCATTTATGTTCATCCTTATTAAGAAGCATCCCCGGCTTCCAGCATTCGAGGAAAATCGCCTTACCAGCCATGGTCCAAGGGCCAGCACGAAGACATTTTTCCAACATCTCCTGCGATGAGAATCAGAAGAAGAAGTAACCGTCATCGTTGCCGGCAGAGTGAGTGAGATCGAATCTAGCCCAAATTTTGTTTGCAATGGCTTTGACCGCCAAAAAATGAGGGGGAGAGTCACAGAAATATCCAACCAGAGAGAAGTGCCAGAACGCCTGTCCTTGGTCAATGACTTCTGGCGGAGGAGAGATAATGGATGAAGCATCCCCACCGGCCACCGAAGGGAAGAATTTCAGCTCCATTCGCTCCTCACGACTATCTTTGCGTACAATTTCAGCCCAACTAGAGGAGCTTTTGACAGGGCCATTGGAGACGAAAACGGAATCCTTAGGTTTTGGGTCGCCCGAAAATTGACCTTCTGGGAGGGAAGGAGATGCTGCCGAAGACAACGAAGCCTTAGGATATGATGTGGGGACAGGGGAAGAGGCGACTGGAAGAAGGCCCGGAAGAGGTGCAAGGTGATCGGCCATGGTTGACGGAGACACCTGGGTCCAAGGCAAAGGAAGAATCGAGGAAGAATTTTTAGAGGGCGAGACGGAGTTCTGTGAAGAGGAGATATCGGTACAGACGGAGGGGGCGGACACCGAAGGAGGAGTAAGGGAGTCGGCCAGGGACGGCTACGAGCACCGCCGCCGGAGACGGGTGGAGCGTCTGGCAGAATCGAATTTTAAATTTTAAAATTCGAAAGTTTCATCATGCTTGATCATCATATTCAAGCATCCATTCCTAACAATTTACTAGCCTAAAGACCTCATGTGACAGAACTGGTCATTATCCTCTAAAGACCTTCCATCAATAAATAAACAAAACTAATATCCATAAATTTAAATCATTGAATTTTATAAAAATTTTAGCAAAGCCTCCTCTAAAACTGGTCAAAATCTATACAAATAACCTATATTAAACAACCTGTTTAATACATACTTTTTTTGGTAAGTAATTAAATTTTATAAATGAAAAAAAGGTACAAAACCAATGTTCTATCTCCAAACATTTTGCCGACTTGAGTTTAGAACAAAGATACTGGGGCATACCCCGAGCAACATGAAGCATGTCACTACACCAATTTAAAGAAAATAAACAACAGAGTAAACAGAATTGCGTCCGCCAATGCCCATCAGTCAAAAAAAGAGTTCAAAGGAACGAAGGACAGCTTCAAGGGATTCCATACCGCAACATCTTTTTTTTGGTAAGTATTTTTTTTTTTTTTGAAAAACTGTGTTAAGGGTAAGCTTTTTATAGTGACTGGCCCCACCGCACTGCGGCCCCATAACCCAAAAACCCCGAAGGATTTTTTGGGATGCACAGTACTACTTTATGCTTCCGCGGTGAATCGAACTTGGGTGGTGGAGGAAAGAGGAATCTTTTTTAACCACCAGGCTAATGCCGCTTCAGCCATATATCGCAACATCAAAGCTGATCAACAATCCAGCTGATAGCGGGAGAAAACCAGACAAAACTCGGGCACCCAAGGACTCCCACCTACGCCATCCAACCAGATCATGGTCAACAGCACTACACAGGAACTTCTTTGGACATCTTCTTGGTCACCCACCTCATCCAAAAAGCATGTCAGACAGAACGCCACTTGTGTCACAGCCACTCGGGCGAATCAACCTTTTCGGCCATCATCTAACACCTTAGCCCGCAAGTAACTCGGTCAAAAACACCTATCCTAATGCAGTCAACGCGGTAAACAGCCATTGCACTACAGCAGATCACAACTGCATCCAACCAATACAACAAGAAGATCCTTGATACAAAGCATACTTCTCAGCAGCATAACCACCAAGCAGCAGCTGGAAATACTACTTGCATCAGCAATTCCAGCAGCAACTTCCTGTAACAGGCAGCAAATGTTAGCATCTTTTCCACAAGCTGGTCAACCACGCCATCCCCCAGCAAGAGACCACGGAAATCACCAGCCAAATCTAAGAATTCAGACTGCAACATTAACTCAGTTGCATCCCTCCAGAACGCCCAGTAGATTCGCCCCATGGTGACCACTGAACCTAAGCAAAGAACCTCGGAATACATCTCAGTAATTTGCAAGTTGGTTAGCATGTATCTCGGTCCATAGCAGATAATGTGCCACAGCTACCCGAAAGCCATCTCGGCATCAAGCCTGAATATTACTTGCTCCAGCATTTTCGGCAGTAGCTATCAGTTACATAGGCTTCCAAACATAAGAACTGATTCACTTTAGATGAAATAGCAGAAGATCGATCGCCACAAACTCTAATTTAAGGCATTAGTCTTCATAGTCACTAACTCAACAAATGTAGGGAGCCTCACACTCAAGAAATGGACTGCTGCATGAACAGCAGAACATAGCACCATACTTTCCATCGAAACATAGCAGAACACTGATTCATATGAAAACACAGCAGAATACAGCAAAGAGAGCAACTGTAGCATTCCACTTCCCTCAGCAGTTGCTTTCCACTACTCAGCATCTGCAGCATATCAGTGAAGGCAGATACAATTTGGACTGCTTCCTTTTCAGCATTATGCTTCACAGTACCCAGCTGCTCAACAAAATGAACTACAAAAACCAGCAAGAACTCGCATAGGAGCCACAATTGCCAGACATCAAAACGGCAGATCACCATCCAGGCACTGGAAGATTGCTCCCCAACAGCACGTTCATTTCCTAGCAAAAAATCAGCAATTAAATCCTCCAGAAACCAGTCCACAAGAAATCAGCAAACATCATTCATTGAGAAAACTGGATTTCAGCAAAAAAACAGCAGCCCTCTCCAAGTTTCTTCGACTAGGCTCGCGGCAGTAGCTCTATACAGTTTTTGTGTGAAAGCCTCAAATCTAATTTTTTTGGTAAGTAATTGATTGCATTAAATTTAAAAGATATGTACAAACAGTTATGTTCTTTACCAAGTATTTTGCTGACTTGAAAAAAGAAATATAGAAACCTGGAGTCCCAAGGACCATGACAAATGACATTAAAAACAAGAATACATAGACTAAAACATCGTTGCGATTGGAAATCTTGCTCAGTAATTGATTCGCACTCCGAAAACAGCAAGCACCGGAAAGCATCAGAAGACGACAGTCTAGTCAGCTTATTATGAATGAGGATCACTCCAGTCAGCAATTGTACAAATAACGCTCCGGATTCAGCTACCAATCCACTCCATCCAATAGAGAGCAGAATCCAGTCCGTCCAATAGTGAGCAAAAAGCAGCTCGGCCCTCTCCTATCATTGAGCATAAAAAGACCAAACCATCCTTACAGAGAACAAGTGGCCACTTCGTCCATATAGTCAGACTTCAGACTTAATCAGCAAGTGTCCACTCCGGTCTTTGGCGAACAAAAATCACTCCGGACTAGGGAGTCATCATCTGCTACTTATAGTAGCAACAGGCACGAAGGCCACTCCAGCCAAATAAGCGTACAAGAACACTCCGGATTTCGGATTCCTCTAACGCTTAGCCAAATTTATTTATTATTTTTTTTAGGAAAAAATGATGAAAGAATTCCGGCAAAAATACTCTGGATAAAAGGACCAAAGAGCTCCATCCTTTTGGATCTCCGGCCTTCAAGGAGTGCTCCATCCGAGAAGAGCATAAAGCATTCTGGCCTTTTAGTGAAGGAAAAACACTCCGGCCTTCAAGGAGTGCTGCGTCCTTGTAGGGCTCCGGAATCGACAAGACGAAAGGACATTCCGTCTTTAAAGATAAAGGCACTTCAGCCTTCAGAGATTTTTTTTTTTTTTGGATAAAGGTCTCCGGAAAAGGAAATAAGGCCACTCCGTCCTTTAAAAGGACAAAGGGGCACTCCGAATATAAGGCTCTGAAAAAGAGAGCAGAGCCACTCTGACCAAGGATAACAGAACACTTCGTCCAATAAAACGCTCCGTCCAAAAATCACTCCGGCCACTCTGCCCTTTAAAGGAATAAAGGAACTCCTGGAACCGCAACAATGTCACTCCGTCCAAAGAAAGAAAGAACTCCGTCCAATAGAGGGTAAAGAGGCACTCCGGAAAAACACATATAGCCACTCCGTCCGAGAAGCTTTTTTTTTTTTTTAGTAAGTAAGTGATTTGGATTAATGGGAGAAAAGAATTACAAATTAGGATTTATCACCAAG
>JAODPA010108580.1:0-19922 GCA_025585075.1 Nepenthes mirabilis
ACTATAATACAAATATAAAGTAAGTTATTACGTGATAACTATATATCAGCAGTTAAAAAATATTAAATTTTATGTGTAACAACCCTGAATTTAATTCTTATTTAAATGGTAAGAAAAGATAAATAATCTCTTATTTAATAGTATGTTGAGACATTTTTACAAATTTGAGTTGTAAATTCTTCTATACGTACTTTCAAACTAATAGTCTTTTGTAATGAAAAAAAGCTCTTCAACTGAATTATATATTTTATCAATTCCTCCCGATTTATCCTCTGGTTATACTGAAAATTGCCTAGCCCAGTACCACACGGCCTAAATGGACTGTCTCCATGTACGTGTGTTGTCCCTTTTTTCATGTCCTTGCCTGTATTTGGGAGACAACGTTCGCTTATTTCCCCTCTGGGTGATTGTTTGATGTGCATCATTATTCAAGTTTCTCCAAGTATTTTAAACTTCTCCGCTAGCTCTCTGGGTGCCATCCGGTCATTTCTAGTTTGTTTTGTAAGTGTTAAATGATTGGGTTGGCTTCTTAAATTGGTACCTATACTCGAACTACAGGCGCCAAAAAGTTAGGGAAGTGAAGGTCTGAACTTCATCAAGTGAAGGAGGTTGGATCACGCGTAGTGATGCTGCATCATGATGTTGCATTCTGGCATTGGAGTCGAAGAGTTCGGCAGAGCCTCTAACAGAGGCATTCTTTAATCAAGTTGGACAGGTGGGCATACTTTTACTTGAAAATGCCAAGAAGGATGCTATTTATGCTGTACAATCGGAGTACGGTGCTAACCCATTTGCCACCTGCATGGATTATGTAGCTGAGTTTTCTGTAACTATGCCTCTGTTTTTGGTAGACAGACTGATCTCACTCCTTTTGGAACATAATTTTTCCATCCTCTTCGTTCATCATGATAAAAATTGCTTGCTTGTCGCTCAGGTTTATGTTGATAACCTTATTTTTGGCAACCCCTTTCCTTCTCTTGCTCATGAGTTTTTGCTAAAATTGTGAAAAATGAATTTGAAATGAGTATAATACGTGGTTTGAATATACTTTTAGGTTTGCAAGTCAAACAACATGCGAAAGTTATTTTCATATCGCAATCTAAATACGCAAAAGACCTAGCCAAATATTTTGATTTGGATAACAAGAAACACACTAGAGCTCTTATAAGTGCTAGTATCAAGTTAGTTCACCACTCTCCCGGCAAAAATATTGACCAAACACTTTATTAGAGCATAATATAGTGTCTTTTCATCTTCACTGCCAGCCACCTTGCTATCGCATTTAGCACTGGTGTTTGTGCGCAATTCTGGACTAACCCAAAAGAATCTTATATGTGTGCTGTGAAACGCATCATTAGATATGTGAATGGCACTACTAGTTTTGGGCTTTGGTACTCTAGTGATTCTAATATAAATTTAGCTAAATATTTTGATAATGGCTGCGGGCTGTGATAGAAAAAAATAAACTTTTGGCAATTCATTATTTTTTCTCCATGTGATTGACTTGTAATTCATGTGGACATGCACTGCTTTACCATGTGTTTAATAGATATGAGTATGTCAATCCAGCTTCTACTGTTTCATAATTGAATGGGTTTGTTATAATTTGTTTTGTGCGCCAGTTCACTGTGTACACACTGTACTCAATTTTTATGATTTAGAACACTTTTATGAGTTTTGAAAAGTGTGTAAGGTTGATCGTGAATTTCATTAAAATTATATTTTGTTGTTTATGTTATTGCATTCATTTATAACATATTTTCCAGTTGCATCATTAGAAGCAATCCCTCTTATTTAGCACTAAATCTTACTTTGTGCTCCTCATGCATGAATTTCAGTCATTAAATTTTTTTTTAATCGGATAGCTTAGATAGAAGAAGCAAGATCCCCTGCCCCGTCTTGCCCTCAAGCACTGCCTTCTTTTTTAGTTGCGCCTAATGCATGCTTGTGCACAACTTTATTTTCCTGCTTCTTCATTCGTAGCATTGCACGTGCACCTTCCCTCTCCACTTCTCACTTCTAGTGTCTCTCTCTCTGGTGCTCATTCTTGCGTCAATTTCCACCATTTTTCTCCGTCATTGTGCTGATTTAAGGTAATTTTTTCTTCTCTTTCATTATTTCCTCTCTCTTCTCCATGTTTTGTTCTGTTAGGGTTCTGTGCTTTTCACTTTTCTCCATGTCATTGTGCTTTTCACTTTGCTCAGAATTAATGGGCCATTTGTCATGATTCGGAGTCCTTGTGGTCCTTATTGATTTGTGGAGGGATATGTTGTTGGTATGGGTTGGTTGTCCCTTTTGGAGCCAAGCCTTACGCGTACTCCACATCGTGTGATGGGCTGCCTTTGGCTTGTGTATGGAGCTTACAAGCGTATTTGGAACCTCAAACTACACTTTGAGGTTCTACATCTCAGTTACACTGCCCCTCAGAACAGATTCACACTGAGGTTTTTGAAACTAAGATTTCGTTCATGTGAGAGGGTGTGGCTTCCCCTTATCTATGCCCTTTTTGGTGGTTGGGTTTAATCCGTGTATACATAGAATTATGTGTATTTGCTTTTTAGATGGCAAGCATAACAAAGTGTGTTGGAAAAAAAAAAAAAGATTTGCTCTGGTCTTAAACGTATGAGTCACTATTAGTTGACCTTTGAGAGAGATGAATCTTCCTTCACCCGGGGAGTCGATTTTATCTGTTTTTACTAATAGGCATTGGGAACATGTTCTTACTAGATTATCCCCTCAATTTTGTTGGTTTAAGAATTTTTTGCCAACATCCATGATATTGACCTGGTCTCATCCTCTTTCTTAACACACATAAGGGGTCAAACATTTTGAATTATTCCGGCTGTTATTTCGAGCATGCTTGATATTCTCATGGTACAACCCTCAAATTATCATTTTTCAACCTAAACGATTCTACCTCATGATCATATTACCTCCTATTTACCTAGAGCTCCTACTCAGTGGACTGACAACTCCTTTAAGACCAAGCTTATTTCTCTCTGGTGCTTGTTGTATGTCACACTATTTTGAAAAACGGTTTTTCTAGTCACACATTTTGCATCTCTTCCACCGGAAAAAAATGCTTCTCTTATATGCTATCCAAACAGGTGAACCTATTAACCTCTCATCTCACATTTGTTCCAATATCATTTTATTTTGAGGCCATAAAGGATAACAACCTCTTTCATGGTTATTCATCTAGAGACTTATTTTGGGTCTGTATATTATATTTCTTGATCTCCCTTGGGTTTCTCTTGGGAGACCCGTCGATTGAGCCACCCTTGAGCAAAGTTTGTCTCATAGTTATCATCACTTGTTGGATGAACAAGACTCCATGGCCTATGCCTATTGATCCTTTGCCCACCTCTTTCCCTGGACCATCTAAGCCTCCTATGTCCTTTCTTAGAATGCCTGAAGTGCGCTATAAGAGTGTGGAATGCATAGAGGATTTATATCATGCATAGTTGAGGCACGACTGATGAAAGCTTAGTGTGGAATCCAGAGAAGATTCGCATCGTGTGCCCCTAATATATGCCTATTGAATGCTTGTACGTGAAAAACAAGTTTATGCTTAAAGGGCGCTCTTATGCCAATTTATTTAGAATGGCTTCACCAGATGTCAACAAAGGCTATGGTGTGCTTAGGGTTTCAAGAAAATAAGGTATGAATTTATAGTGAAGCCAAAAACGCGTTCAAAAAATCTGCCCGTTGCACCGGCGCTCGATCGGGGCTCGAGCGCGCGGCGGGCGCCCGGAAGGCGAGCAGCGAGCGGGCGACCTACTGGATTTTCGGCTCGAGATGCTAGCGAGCGACTGGCGAGCGGGCAACCTACTGTTTTTTGTGCTCGAGCGGGAATCGAGCTCATGGCGAGCGGGCAGGCTTTGTATGGGCTCGAGCGACTGGATGGCGGACCGAACGGACTTTAAACTGACAACTCACAACCCGACATCGATACAATAAGACATATGGTTACGGAATATGCCAATTAGACAAATGTCTCTAACAATCTCCCCCTTTTACAATTCCGTGACAAAACTCAAAAAATAAAATAAAGAAATACAAGTGAATCACGGGTTCAGATACCACCGTGATAGAATCCGTGTACAAAAAAATCTACGCCTAGTGAGATATAAAAAATAAAAAAAACTATACTAGTACTGTTTAGTCGATGTGATGAAAACTCGTGTTGAGTGCCTGTGTAACTTCAATTTTCTGGTCAAGTAAGATTAGTACCAACAAAGTAAAAGCTAATAGTAACATAACAGCATACATGGTACATAAGCATGAGAGACAGGCATTATTGAGATGTAGCAGAAATAACATATAACAATATAACATTCAACAATTCTCCCCTTAACGAAAATAATCAATCTCCCCCTAACAGTAATAATAACCCGAAATAACATGAAAAAAATAAAAACTAAGCTTCCCCTATCAAAGTGAATCAAGTCTCCCCATTTTTGTCACGAATGACAAATGGGTAATTTAGCTCACTTTTCTTAACCCAAACTTGTCTCCCCGAATTCACTTTCTGGCTTAGCCTTTTAACTTGTTCATTCAATTTCTGAATGTGATCAACGAGTTTATTTATTTTTGGCCCTTGCCTTTGATTGTACAAAAAATTCATGGTGTAACATTGAGGATGAATGTGACCTATTTTTCCACACGCATGACAAGTAGGCACAAATTTAGGTATAGTGACACGGTCCATAGATCTTTTCTCCACACGTTGAGACACGGCCTGGATGACTTTGGGTGTGTAGGCGTGTTTGTGTGGAATTTTCGTAGCGGAAATAAACACAGTTTTAGGTTTCACGTCATTTTGGACAAAATTCGCAGCATACCCCAAACCCTATTTATTTTCACTAATTTTTTTCAACCCGAGCATATGATCTAATTTTGTAGACTCATTTAAGAATTGTTTCAAATCTTTTTGAAAGGCCTCAAGTTCAGATTCTAAAGTTGTTATTTGCTTAGTAAATGAGACTTTCAGATTCTTAATTTCTTGAGTTTTAGAATCTAACTCGGATTGTAGAGCTAATCTTTCTTGTTCCAACTCAATGACCCTACTGTTTAAGATTTTATTTTGTTTCTTTACTTTCAAACATACCCTAAATAGTTTGTCATAGGCTTCTTGAAGGCCATCAGATTCAGCTTCTGACTCATCCACAGAGTCAGCAGAGTGATTAAAGTCTTTTACTGAGTGGTCACACATAGAGGTCATAAAAGCCATATGCTTGACAAGGCCATTTTCAGAACATGTTTCACCCTCTTCTTCTTCGTCATCACTTAAGGTCACATCAGCTTTAAAGGCATGACCTTGTTGACATTTAAGGTTTGGGCATTCAGCCCGATAGTGACCAAAGCCTTTACATTCATGACATTGAACTCCTTGAGTCGATTTTGATTTGTAATCCTTGAGTTCACGTCGGTCTCTCTTCTCAAATTTTGGTGAGTGTTTTAAGTCCACATCCAATTTGCTTGATGAAGATTTATTTTTCCTTAAAAACTTTTTAAAATTTTTAATAAATAAGAAAAAATCATCATCACTACACGATTCTTCATCGGAGTCCCGGTTTCTCTCTTCCCTACATGATTTTAGAGCGAGTGATTTGTTTTTCCTTGACTGTGGCAAGGTGTGCTCATACGTTTGTAGGGATCCTACCAATTCTTCGATTTTCAATTTGTCTAAGTCTTTACTTTCTTCAATTGCTGTTACTTTTGGCCTAAATCGTTCAGGCAAAGATCGTAAGACTTTTCTAACAATTCTGTTCTCAGGGATTCGTTCTCCTAAATTAAACGTGGAGTTTACAATATCATTTAACTGGGTATAGAACTCATCGAAGGTCTCATCATCTTTCATTTTTATTTCTTCGAATCTAGTGGTGAGCATTTGTAATTTTGAATTTTTCACTAGTTTCGTGCCTTCGTGAGTAATTTCAAGAATATCCCACGCATCTTTAGAGGTCTCACACATTGAAATTCGTTTAAACTCATCAGGAGATACAGCCATAAAAATAGCATGTAGCCCCTTACTGTTCCAATTACATGCATCAAGTTCCTCTTTGGTCCATGAAGATAAGGCTTTTGGTTCGTTGCCGGAGGAAATAGTGGGAGGAGTCCACCCAACTTGGGTACTCGCCCAAACTCGCTCATCCATTGATTTTAAAAATGCCCTCATACGTACTTTTCAGTACGCATAATTGCTCCCATCAAAATAGGGAGGAACGGACAGTGATTGACTCGAATGCATCTAGATCGGGGTCGTGGATCAGGGTAAGTTTCTGATACCAATTGAAAAAGCACTTTTTGGTGCTTTCGTGAACAATCAAGTTTCGACCCCGAAAAAAAGTAGCGGAAGCAAAAATAAATAAATATCCGATACACGTAAAGGATATTTAATTTTAGATGCTAACGAGATAACAAGCATGCACGATACAAATAATTATAAGTAATAACAATAAAGACGCGATTTTTGGTGACGAAGTGAAAACTCGATACCCACGGGATTGAGAAAAACACTCCGAGTTTCAACGGCCAGGGAAGTAATGCACTATGAAAATCAACTTACAGACCGGGTGGTAACGACGCGCTAACCTAGCCGACTTACTCCCGTCACGTGATTCATACCAAGGAACTCCTTGGATTTGCACGCGGCAACGGAACCGGATACCTTCCGGTCTTCACGTCAATCTTCCCTCTCGTGCCACTTGAATTGCCAACCACGATCGGATCTCTTTCTTTATGAACCAACGTCTCTAACGAAGGTAGAAGGATGAAAGTTTGAATGGAAAAAAAAAAGAAAAAGAAAAATGGTGAGAAAATTCCTTAGATCATGAAGCTCAAAGTTATGTCTTTTGGTTTTCTCAAGAGAAGCTAAATCAATGAAGCATGTAAGGCTTTCTTCTCAAGTTTAATGGCTTCACTAGATGTCAACAAAGGCTGTGGCGTGCTTAGGGTTTCAAGAAAATAAGGTATGAATTTATAGTGGAGCCAAAAACGCGTTCAAAAAATCTGCCCATTGAACCGGCACTCGAGCGGCAGGAAGGAGAGCAGCGAGCGGGCGACTTACTGGATTTTCGGCTCGAGCTGCTAGCGAGCGACTGGCGAGCGGGCACCCTACTGTTTTTTGTGCTCGAGCGGAAATCGAGCTCATGGCAAGCGGGCAGGCTTTGGATGGGCTCGAGCGACTGGAGGGCGGACCGAACGGACTTTAAACTGACAACCCACAACCCGACATCGATACAATAAGACATATAGTTACGGAATATGTCAATTAGACAAATGTCTCTAACATTTTCTACGTTAAAATTGTGTATATCTTGTCTCTCTTTATTCTCTGTGATTGTTGTTTGCCTATGTGTCGTCGTCTTCATTTATTTTTCCTCTCGATTCATCCAACCCGTCAGCCGATTTCCAATAGGGCTGTGTGATTCAAGGAAATGATGGTAAAGTTCACAAATTATTTAATTAAGTGAATTCATTTTATGGAGAAAAAATAATTAAGAAGGAAATTCTTATTATTAGAATTAAGAGGTAATTTATTAAAGGAAGAGAAATCCTAATTATGTTGAGGTGGCCGATTATGTGAGATATGTGAGGTAACAAAGGATTCTATGATAGTTAATGAGGTGATTAAGTATTGGATGGCTATAAATGTGGTAGTTTGGCCAACTAGGGGAGTTGAGTAGAGACCAAGTGAGGCTAACCTAATAGGGTTAAAGTAGTCTTGAGGTGCTTTAAGGTGAAGCGGTCCAAGGGTGGCCGGCTACACTAGAGTAATAAGGAATATAGGATTAATGAGAGGATTTAAGTAGAATTAGTAGAAAAAATTTAAGTATAGGGTTACAAAGAAGAAGGGGTGGCCGACTATGCATGTAAAGGAAGAAAACCCTGTTTTCTTTTCATTTAATGGGGTGGATTAATATAATTAAAGGAGCTGTTTGGTGGAGAATTGAATTTGTAGAGGCTTTAGTTAGTGAAGTGGCCATGCAAATGAATGGTTAGGGTGAACCATGTGGGTGATCATAGATGCCTTCAGGTGCAATTAGCTGAGCAGTATAAGGCATTACAGTGACCAAATTTACACTAGGGAAAAGAAGCATTGGATGCTTGTGAGTTAATAAAGCAATTTAGGAGTGTTTACTTGAGTGTTAATGAGGTGAGTTATAGTTAGAGGGGTTATTTTAGCGGATGGGTGAGTAGGTGATAATTTGTGTTCATGTGACCTAGTTGGTGCTTAAATTCAACCAAGGTGGCTATTAATACCTAAGCGAGTTGGAGTTGGACAATTATTATTCATTTTTACTTGGAATATCTTGATTGAGAGGAGGGAGAAGATAAGCTCTTGGAGGCCAAAACAAGGAAGAAGAAAAAAGAGAAGAAAGGTGTTCCAATTATTTAAGTAGATCAATTCCTTTCTTAGAGATCCAAATCTATTCATAATTTATAAGAATTATGCAAAATAATCCTTTCTTTATATGTTACTATAGAGAAATATTGCTTAATGATTAGGCCATATGAAATAAGAAATGATGATGAATTGTGTATGTATGATTAATGATGAATTTATGATGCAAATTATGTATATCAAGTATAATTGTAAATAAATCTCAAGTTTCTTAAAGGTAAAATTTTTCACTCATGAAGCAAGTATATCACTTCAATACATGAGTAGATCTATGTGTTTTCTCATCTACATTGTTGCCTAGAGTTATATTTTCAAGTTATATAAAGATATAATGGTAGTAATTACTATTATTCCAAATCACTAAATATTATAATATTAGATTGTGGATTCATAAATTCTGAATTTTGACCTTATAAATATGTAATATAATATGTTTAGAGAAGAAAATATGATGATGAACGAATTACCAAAACATCCATTAGCCATGTATTAAAATGAGGGGTAAAATAATAAATTTGACACAAATTCTCAGAAACATAGACATTAATTTGTGGATATGTTATATCATGAATAATGGCATAAATACATGTATTTGAGTTCCTAAAATATCCTAGCCGTGGGGAATGTGGAGAATAAAATGGGGATTTTGGCATATTTTCATGTACAGTATAGAAATGATGTTTTATAGTAAATTGTTGTAAATTTCTAAGCGTTAGTTTACTCCTAGATAGGTGTGTGAAATCTTGTATGTCCAGAATAGGGGCTGGCCGAGTGTATTTTTACACAATTGAAGGGCATGATAACACATTAAATGCTAAGGAGTTAAGTAGTGGGTTTAAGTAGGTATTAATGACATTTCAATGTTGTAACTAAAACCTCCTAAAGCTGACCAAGTCAGATGAAGGGCTGGCCGTGTGATTCATGTGGTATTTAGGTGGTTTATGATGCCATTTTGTACATTAAATGCAAGGAGACCTAATTCATTATGTGTAGTTAAATGGCATGAGATGTTTTAATGGTGTGTCTTCTAAATTAAGGTGGGTTGTGGTCAATGGAAGATCTGGGTGAGGGGTTTGGGTGATTAATTTAGTGGTTGAACAATAACACATCTAGGTTGTAAGTTTTAGCAAAAATACTAAGGTTTTGAATAATATGAAATTTAAGTAACCCTAATATAATTAATAATTTTTCAATACTGATTCAATATCCAGGGGTTGAGGTCTATTAATATTGTGAATAAATTCTTATAACCATTTGACCATCGTAGAGAATATTAGGGATATAAGGGGTATTGAGCTTGGACATATGTGATGCCGTGAGTGTTAGAGATTTCCCTTGGCCACTGTATTGTGGGAAGAATGCGCTGAACAGTAAAGGTCGTTGCATGCCAAGTGGCAAATGCGAAGATACCTCGCATTACTAGCTTAGCTAATGGGGTGTAAATACATTAAATTTTTGTTTATAGCTGTAGAATAAAATCTAATGAGATTATTGACTTCTTGATATTGTGATGAGTTGTAATGGGACATATGTTGTATCGAGATTTACAAGAATCCATATTGTTGATTATCTTGGATTCGATGGAATCCAACTAATTGATGATCCATTGGGATCACATTACTTTCGTTTCTTATTAAGATTTGAGTTTGAGCCATATATCTTGAGAATTTTTGTTATGTTTTGTTATTATCGTATTACATTATAATGACTTTTTTAATGTTTTTTAGTTTATTGATATTACCATTTTATTGTTCAATGTAATTTATAAGTTGGGCATTTGGTTCATTTATCATATTCTCTTTCATTCAAGAATAGTAGAGGTACTTGATGGATTCGCTTTGGAGGAGTTCTAGCAGAGCAGAGCGGAGATTGAGGACTTCTGTTGAGTTTATTATATTTAATTTTTATTTTAAGTATTTATTTATAGAATAAAGATATTATTTCTTTTTTATACCTTTTTTGGCTGAGTTTTGATTTATGATGTAAAAGGACATTAATTGATTACCTCTTATATTTGTAGGACGTTAATGTGACATGGAGGTGTTTCATTTTGAATCAATAGGATGCATGTTTAAAAGTGATCATTTATTGAAAAAATAATGTGCAAATATTTTTCAGAGTTGTGAACTGGCAATTGGGCTGGAGCTTAGATCCTGGTGGGCTTGAAATTATTAGACCACTGATTTAGTCTTAGAATATTAGACTTGTTTCTTATTGTTGGCCACGGACTTTAAAGATTTTTGGTTAATTATTGAGAGCTGATTCTTGAACAATTTGGTGCGACTGTCATAATGTCTAATTTAGCTATAATTAAGATGATTATGTTGATGATTAAAATGTGCTAGTGGACCGTACATTAACGGCAGGTTGAGTACATGATTAAAAAGAATATTCTTAAAATTAGGAAATAACTAATTTTTTGCTAACTTACCATTCTAGATAAATTATTTAGAGCTAAACATTATGCAAATTACTATACGTGGATTATTAATGGAGCTCGGCTGAAAATTGGAGTGCATTCAGAGGCAATAGTCTTGACTAAATTAAAGGAATAATTAAATTGACACTTATTTACTCAACTAATGTATGGACCCTTGTTTTGGAGGAAGGATGTTTGATCGGCCTATTGAGATGCTTGGAAGGCAAGTCTTGTAATATTAAGATTTAAATAATTTAGTAGAGGGAGATTGGCTATCCTTAGCCGGTCATTCACACCAAACCTGGAAACTATATTTTTGTAAATTGCTTGCACTTTTGGGCTTGAAAATGTCTACTTCTACCCCGTTTCCCTCCCTCCATTGTCTGATTCTTTGCCTTTCTGTGTTGTATTTTGTGAGTGTTACCCATCCTCAACACGGGGATTGGAGTGAATGGAGGGCATATGTGAAGGTCTTGTGGGTGAACTGGATGCTGCCTGGCCCCTTCTCCGAAAGGGAGTGGGGTCCCGTAGGCCCCCAGCCCGTCCCTTCTTTAGTAAAGCCGATCTCTTTTCTCCAATGCTGATGCTAAAACGGCACACCCTAAGAGGACCATCTCAAAGGCTCACCACCTCTCCCACGGTACATCTCGCACGTATGAGTTGCTATAACTATTCAAGATGATATTCTGGGACTTGAAAGATAAATCCATCAGAAAGCTATAAGAACTTTCCAACTTGATAAGTAATAGGAGAAAACTGACAGCAGATCTGCACAGTCGGATAAGATAAAAAATAACATCTACCTCTTTCCCTCTTTCCTTAAAAATTGTCTATGCGTAAGCTTGTGCGCCAAAGTTTTGTTCGGTGTGCTTCCCTCTTAGTCTTCTTTCCATAGACGACTTTGTCCTCCATGCCTGTCTATTTCCCTGCCTCGATCAACAAATGCTTGTTTTTTGTGTTGTATTTTGTGGGGGGTAATTCTCCACTCCGCCGTCCCATGTCTGTTGCTTTGCTGTCAAAATATATCAATGGATTAAATACTTGAATTTCTGTGCTCTTCTATGTTTGCCAGATTGATCTACAGAGGAGGATTCTGTCAGCTGTTCCTGTCCCCTTGAGTCAAGGGGTGCTGCCTTCTCTTCTGCAGCAGCTTTCATTTGATATCTCCGAGGAAACACCCAGAAAGCTGGCATGGATGACAGATGTTTCTGCAGCCACTAACCGGGCAGACTCCATGATCGCCATGCACATCCGTTCTATCATGGATCACGTCTACCAGAGATTGCGCCAGCATCGCAGCCTATTGACTGTCAAACCGGCAGAACAATCGAGCATCCAACTTGTTATTGTTGGGTTACGGGTTATTTTTGTGTGGGCCTATACTCAATTGTCGTGACGGATGGAGGCAAATATTCTCACCGCATGATGAAGGCTTGAGTTGCGCTTGTTGGGCACTCGAGGCATACTTTCCAGTAGCATCGCGCTCGATCTCACCTGAATTGGGCTCGACCTCAAATTCCAGAACCGGGCACTCAATCAGCGCCCGGATGGCGCTCAAGCGCAGCCTACTCCTGGTTAGCGCTCGAGCGCAGCTTGAGAGCGCAGCCTACGTTCGAGCGTAGCTAGAGCGCGCGCCGATTTTATAAAATGCGTACCTTGCGTTTTAGGGTTCGGTCGATCAGTTTTGAACGCTGTTTCTAAGAGAAAAAAAGAAAAGAAAGAAAGAGAAGAAAGAGAAGAGAAAGATTTGAGCCTCCGATTGAATTTTGAATCAAGTTTCAGTCTCCGTCAATCATGCGTACAAAGTTCTTACTGCTAAGAAGAACATCTGTCGGGTTTTATTTCTACTCTTTCACTTTATATTTCTTGTACGAGCTGTTTGAAATAAGGGATTGTCACCATTGAGATTTGTGATTTGTGTAATCGATAAACTATTATTAGTGAAAAAGTTCGGACTCAGTGTCCCATGGTTTTTTTCCCTCATTCAATAGGGAGTTTTCCACGTAAAAATCATGTCTTTAGTACTTGTGATTGATTGTTTGTGCTTGGTATCGTTTATTTCGTATTTTCTTGCGGTTCAAATATGTAGTCAATTCCCAACAAGTGGTATCAGAGTTGTTATGTCGGGTATTGTGACTTGTTTGAATCGATGGAGGTCAAAAATAAGATGATTTGTTTGAATGGCACGAATTATGATATTTGGCGCAGCAAGATAAAGGACTTGTTTGTGAAATCGTTGTACCATCTAATATTTGTTACGCAAAAATGGGAATCAAAGTCCAATGAGGAATGGGCATTTGAGTATGAACAAGTTTATGGTTTTATTAGGCAATTTGTAGATGACAATATATGTAACCACATTCGGAATGAGACGCACGCAAGAACGTTGTGGTAAAAACTTGAAACACTTTATGCCTCGAAGACCGATAATAATAAATTGTTTCACTTGATGAAGCTAATGCAAGTGAGGTACAAAGAGGGCTTATCTGTCGCCGATCATTTAAACGAGTTTCAATGATGTGTTGATCAATTGAGTAGTATAGGCATAAAATTTAATGATGAACTGTTGAATTTGTGGCTTCTGACTACTTTACCGGACTCTTGTGAGGTGATAAGGATTACTATCGCCAATAAAGCTCCAAACGGCATGGTAACCGTTGGGATAGCAAAGGGGGCGGTCTTGAATGAATAAATGAGATGTCGATCACAGGGGTCTTCTTCTTTTGCACACTTCAAAGTGCTAGTTTCCGAGTCACGGGGAAGAGGTACAGGGCGTGACCCTAAATCTGCAGAGAATGGCCAAAATAAATCTAGATTGAGGTACCAGAAATGTTACAAGTGGAATCACTATAGAAAGAAGGGATACATAAAGAAGTATTGTTACAAGTGGAAGCGAGAAAATACAGAGAGCAATGAAAAGAAGGCCGACAAGAATCGAGACAAAGAAAGAGTTACTGTTGTTACCGGGAGTGATCTCTGGCTGGTGTGTCAGGAGGATAAGGTGATCAATCTGGCTGATTTTGAGACAAACTGGGTGGTGGATATTGGTGCATCACTCACATCACGTCATGGAGGGAGTTCTTCACATCATACACTCCCGACGGCTTTGTAGTGTTGAAAATGAGCAATGAAGGTACATCTCGAATTACTACTTGTGATGATGTATGCCTCACCATGAATAATGGAACCAAATTGTTGTTGAAAGATATCAGACATGTCCCGGATATTCGGCTATACCTGATCTCGGCAGGCAGGCAAGCTTGATGATGAGGGTTTTTGTAGCACATTTTGCGAAGGAGTATAGAAGTTGACTAGAGGGTCTCTAGTTGTAGCTAGGGGTAAGAAAGTTTTCAACTTATATGTATTGCAAATCTCGATTATAGCGGAAGATGTACATGTTACTATAGATGAGGGGTCTTCAGATTTGTGGCACTGACGGTTGAGTCACATGGGTGAGAAGGGCTTGAATTGTTTAGCCAAGAAGAATTATCTTAAGGGTGTAAAAGTAACTCAGTTGAAGACTTGTTCTCATTGCATGGCAGGAAAGCAACGACGGTTTCATTCAATGGTAATTCATCCACAATGAAGACTGATCTCCTTGAATTGGTCCATACTGACATATGTGGCCCTTTCAAGGTGAAGACTCTTGGAGGATCTCTTTACTTTATCACGTTCATTGATGACTATTCTCGAAAACTGTAGGTGTATTCATTGAAATCGAAGGATCAAGCTCTTACTTTTTTTCAAACATTTTCATAAATTGGTTGAGAGGCAAATAGGAAAGAAATTGAAATGCACCCGAAATGATAATAGTGGGGAGTATATCGGAGCATTTGATGAGTATTGTCGATCTCATGGAATTCGCCATCAGAAGATTCCACCGACGACACTGCAACTAAATGGGGTGGCCGAACGGATGAATGTGACTTTGATGGAGAGGGTTGGATGTGTGCTTTTGGAGGCGAAGCTCCCCTGGTTTATTTTGGGGGGAAGCCTTGAGGGCCGTGGCTCATGTCGTCAATTTGTCACCATACGGTACCTTGAAAGGAGAAGTGCCTGAAAAGATATAGTCCGGGAAAAAAACTATCCTACAATCACTTGTGGGTATTTGGATGTAAGGTCTTGTTCAAGTTTCCAAATATGAAAGGACCAAGCTAAAATCAAAGACCAGATAATGTATATTTCTCGGTTACAGGAAAGATGAGTTTGGATATCGACTGTATGATCCGATTGAGAAGAAGCTGGTTCGATTTAGGATTTGTGTTTGTTGAGAATGAAACTATAGAAGATATTGGCAAAGATGAAAATATTGTCTCCAACAATGATGAAAGTCGGGCATGTGATTCAAATCTTTCGCCGACGCCTATCCGTCATCAGAGTGAATATCAAAGCAATGCCGAAGAGGAGAAAGTCCATGAGACTCCAATGTTCGATAGAGATAAGGATAAGGCTGTTACTCATGATACTGCTGATCCTATCGAGACCATTCCACTCCGACGATCTTCGAGAGATCGAAGACCCTCTATTTATCTGTCGGCCGAGGAGTATGTGTACTTACCTACGGAGGGGAGCCCGAATGTTTTGAGGAAGTAATGGAGGATGAACACAAGGCGGAGTAGATGGAAGCTATGCAAGACGAGATGGCGTCATTGCATGAAAATCACACGTTTGAGTTGGCAATGTTCCTAAAGGGAAGACAAGCGTTGAAGAACAAGTGGGTCTTTAGGTTGAAAACAGATGAAAACAGCTCACAACCGAGGTACAAAGCGAAATTGGTTGTGAAGGGTTTCAATCAACGAAAGAGTATTGATTTTGATGAGATCTTTGTTTCAATTGTAAATATGTCTTCTATTCGAGTGGTGTTCGGGTTGGCTGTTGTTCTTGATCTGAAAGTAGAACAGATGGATATGCGGATTACATTTATTCACAGTGATCTTGAGGAGAAGATCTACATGGAGCAGCCAGAGGGATTCCTGATCAAAGGAAAGGAACAATTAGTGTGTCGTCTCAAGAAAAGTCTATATGGGTTGAAACAAGTACCAAAGCAATGGTATAAAAAGTTCGAATTTGTTATGGTCAAGGCTACTAGAAGATGACCTTGGATCATGGTGTCTTTATTCAGAAATTTTCTGAGGATGATTTTGTTGTTCTCTTACTCTATGAGAATGATATGCTGATAGTTGGGCGTAATGCCTCTCGGGTCACGGGGTTATAGTGACAATTTGGGAAGTCCTTTGTTATGAAAGACTTAGGGTCGACGAAACAAATTCTAAGAATTAGAATATTTCACGACTGCAAAGCGAGGAAGCTATGGATGTCACAAGAGAGTTATGTGGAGAAAGTGCTTCAATATTTCAACATGAAAATGTCAAAATTGTTGAGCACTCCATTGGTCAATCACTTTAAGTTGGCAATCGGCAATGTCTTTCTACAGAAGATGAAAAAGCATACATGAATGTCATTCCCTATTCTTCAGCTGTGGGTAGCCTAATATATGTCATGGTGTGTACGAAGTCAAATATAGCTTATACTATTGGAGCTGTTAGTCGATTCTTGTCAAATCCCGGTAAGGAGTATTGGTCCACGGTGAAATGGATTCTAAAGTATCTCCGAGGAACTTCTAAATTGTGTTTGTGTTTTGGAAGCAACATGCCACAGTTGGTTGGGTATACTGATACAAATATGGCGGATGATGTTGACTCACGGAAGTCTATTTTGGGATATTTAGTCATGTTCGCAGGAGCAGCCGTTTCTTGGCAATCGAAATTACAGAAGTCTGTTGCTCTTTCCAATACTGAAGTAGAGTTCATTACTATAACAGAGGCAAGTAAGGAGTTGTTATGGATGAAGAAATTCATTCTGGAACTTGATCTCAAGTAGGAGTGATATGTGTTGCTTTGTGATAATCAAAATGCGATTCACCTTTGCAAGAACTTATCATTTCATTCCAAATTAAAGCATATCGATGTGAGGTATCACTGAATGCGAAATGTCGTTGATACGGGGTTGTTGGTGTTGGAAAAGGTCGGGACCAAAGAGAATGGATTGGATATGATGACTAAAGCATTGCAAAATGGGAAGTTTGAAACTTATTATTCTATTGCCGGAATGATGATAAATGGTCCCACACGGTCGTGAGGGAAAGTTTATTGGGTTATGGGTCACTTTTGTGTGGGCCCATAATCATTTATTGTGGCGGATGGAGATATATTTTCACCGTATGATGAAGGCTTAAGTTGCGCTTGTTAGGCGCTCGAGGCGCACTTTCCAGTAGTATCGCGCTCGATCTCGCCTGAATTGTGCTCGAGCTCAAATTCAAGAACCGGGCACTCGATCAGCGCCCGGATGGTGCTCGAGCACGGCCTGTGTCCGGTTCGTGCTCGAGTTGCGCTCGAGCGTGCGCCGATTTTATAAAATGTGTGCCTTGTGTTTTAGGGTTCGGTCGATCAGTTTTGAGTGCCATTTCTAAGAAAGAAAAGAAGAGAAAGAGAGAGAAGAAAGAGAAGAGGAAGATTTGAGCCTCCGATTGGGTTTTGAATCAAGTTCTAGTATCTATCAATCACACGTACGAAATTCTTGCCGTTGAGAAGAATATCTGTCGGGTTTTATCTCTACTTTTTCACTTTATACTTCTTGAACGGGCTGTTTGAAACAAGGGGTTGTCACCCTTGAGATTTGTGGTTTGTATAACCGATAAACTATTGCTAGTAAAAAAGTTCAGACTCAGTGTCCCGTGATTTTTCTCCCTTGTTCAACAGGGAGTTTTTTATGTAAAAATCATATTTTTATTATTTATGATTGATTGTTGTGTGCTCGGTATCGTTTATTTCGTATTTTCTTGCGGTTCAAATACGTAGTCAATTCCCAACAAGAATTGACCTGTTGTGCACCATCAGCTCAGTGTTGATGACCTGTTGATGATTCTAACTGGTTTCATCTTTGAACACATGATGTAGCGATGTATCCCTGAATCTAGATTATTAAACGAATTAGTGAGTCACTTAATCTTTCCGATAAGTTGAGCCAAAGTAGTTTCAATTTTTGTTATTTTGAATATATATCCTACATACCATAACTATTAAACAAGAGGTCAGAGAATGGCAAAAATTTAATTTTTAGTATATTATTCGACGTTTAAATCAAAAATCTTTTTGCGATAAAAGAAAGATGGAGGAAGACAACATATGTATGCATATATGCATGTAATAGGGGATTAGGTGTTGGCAAAAAATTGAGCTCCGGTGAGTGTGCCCAGCCAATAGGTGGTTTTGAGAGATGAATGATTGAGTTTCTGTGATTGCGCTAGGTTAGGAAACGACTTAGAGAGATGGAAGACTGAGTTTTGGTAAATATGCCTAGCTAGGTGGCCACTTTGAGAAATGGAGGACTAATTTTCACTGAGTGCATCTATCCAAGGGGTGCCTTAGAGAGATAAAATACTAAATTTTGCTAAGTGTGTCTGGCAAAAAAGGTCGCTTAGAGAGATGGAAGATTGAGCTCTGATGGATACACCTGACCAGGAGGCAACTTTGAGAGATGGAGGATTAAACTTCACAGAGAGCACTCGGTAGATGAGTGGCTTTAAGATGGATGATTGGATTCCGACGATACGCTTAGTAGGAGAGCGGCTTAGAAAGATAGATAATCGAGCTCAGATAAGTACGCTCGGTAAATGGGGTAGCTTAAAGAAATGGATGACTGAGCTCTGCTTAGAGTGCTCGGTAGAAGAGTGGCTTTAGGATAGATGATTGGGCTCCTGCAGTACGCTTGGTAGGAGAGCGGCTTAGAGAGATAGAGGATCAAGCCCCGTTTAGTGTGACTAGTAAAGGGGCAGCTTAAAGAGATAAAGGATTGAGCTCCGCTAGTTGCGCCCAGTTAGAGGGCGGTTTTGAGAGACGGAGGATTAGGTTCTAATGGGGGCACTGATTAAACTCTTCTTCGCCTACTAGTGGAGGGGCTTCCTTTATCTTGCTACCCGAAATCGACTTCACCGGTCAAACAATGTGAGAGTTTAAAGCCAACACGGTGCCTACACTACCATGAGCTTGAATCGAAATATTGTTCTTAAAGTCAGGGATGCATCTATCTCAAAATAGCCCTCAAGCGAAATGAGAAAAAAAGAGAGTATGCTCTAATTGCTTGAGTGTGGTTCTCGCCGTTTTTATGGAGTTAGCTCCTACTTCATTGGAAGGAGAGAAGCCCCCCTTCCCTATAGAGAGAAGATTATATATATAGGGCAAGGGCTGCAAAATCTACTTTGGGGCGCACGATTGGCAATGGTTGTTTACTCGGATTCGCTGAACTATCTCCTCGAGCATGCCCAGAGGTTGGCATAGCAATCATGGCCTTTTTTGGGGAAGTGAGAAGGTTATGCATGGCTTCTTAGGAAGACATACCATGTAGATGGAGGTCCTACGGATTTCAACTGTACTGTCAAAATAATTATCATGGCCGCTTTATGACAAGTATGATAATCATAACATTTCTTGAAAATATTACGGAGCCACACTTGCCATATTGGGAAGATATGCTGAGTAGATATTTTACGGATATTTGTTGAGTTGCCGGTAGCTGTGCAGGAGGGGGAACCACGAGTGTGGTGATCAGGGAACAACCCTGATCACCCGTTTCCTACTGAACGGTTTTGGGTCGATCTACTTAGACTAACTGCATTGCGTTAGGATCTCGAACCTCGAGTTGCGAGGAGCCCTATCGAGCTATCGATCTACTACAATCTAGACTCTGGATCGGCCCACGATACCGGACCCATCATGCAGGTTGATCTCATGTACAGATTTTCTTTCTTCCTATAGAAATCCAGATTGTAACACTAAAATTTGGGGAGAGTTGACATCATACCCTCGATGTAATAGGGCTCATTTGGATTTACAGTAAGAATTGATGTATGCGACTGCTTAAAGTACTCTGGTACATAATCAGATTGCATTCTTGACATTATGGCTTGTTTTGTGATGCTCCATCCATCTTTAAAATCCCTCAAACATAAAATAGCACCATACTCTTATATTATGTTATATAATTTCTTCTGAGATCCATTTGGTTCTAGAAATTTAAATCAAAATAAAGAATATA
>JAODPA010108591.1:0-19918 GCA_025585075.1 Nepenthes mirabilis
GCTAAAAAATATTTTGAGGCATTTTGAGGATCTGAATTATTATACGAATTAGAAAGCCGCCTCGCTGCGCTTTGATACTCAAACAAAAATATGTCCAATTTTTGTAACTCAAAACTTAGATTCTGAGTATCATAATGAGACAAATAAGAGATATAAAGTATATAAAATTTGCTCCCTAATACATCATTTGATATTTAAATAAAAAATCCTTCTACTCGTGTGAGAAAGATGCTTAGAGTGTTTGTTTGGAGGATAATGTCTCTTTTGATACACTCAATTGGTGGAGTGACATTTGAGTTATGCACTTGGCTAGTGGAATGTATGACTTTGAGAATTGTATACTCAATTATGAAAGTATTTTTTTGCCTATCGTAATTGAGGTTAGTCGTAGTTTCATCGTCTTCGTTCTTCTTCCTTTTTTATGGGTGAGAGGGTACATTTTATAGTGAGAGGCACTGTTTAATTGGCAAACCCTAAATCAATGTGTAAGCATGGTGTCTATTTGGCACAGAAGGTCATTACTTGTTTGTATAACAACTGTCTCCATTTAATGAATGGACCGTCTAACTTCTAATTATTGGGATCGGCGCAGCGATCGCCTGAAATAGCTCATTTAGTATTCCATTATAATATTTTAAACTTGACTGTTCGGGTCGTATCTTTTGATTTAATCATTGTGCTATCTACTTTTTGGGTTCAAAGGTATTTTCTATTAAACTGTCATTGTCTGTACCTTTTATGCATCTGTGAACTGGATTTGGGTCGGCCTAATTCTTATTGTATCAATCACCTTTAAAGGTGTAAAATTTTCAAAATAAAAATCAAAATTTTTCGAGAATTTTTTGCTTATTTAGTTAATTTTTTTTCAATGGAAATGAAATTCACATCTAATTAAAAATTGTAAATAAAATTTCCCCAAAAAAAGGATTTTTATTGAAAAGACTTTTGAATCATTTTTTTAATATATTAAAATTTCCTGGTGAAATTGCCGCCCAAAATTACGCAGTTAGAAAAGCATTGTACAGACGGAATTGGTTTGCAGATTTTGCTTCGCTGTGTGAACGAGTTTTGCTGTGCACGCGAAGAAGAAAACAACCTGCGAATCGGTTAAAGCTATCCACTTTCACTTTAAATGGAAACACTAACACGAGTCGTCGATTAGAAAGATGAAATCTGACCGTCGATCGTCAGTCGCCCCACTCTCTCCCCTCCTTTAATTTTCGCTTTTTTTTTTTAGGTGTTTAATTGTTCTCCGTAACTTGCAGAAAAAATCTCTGTTGACTGCTTCTACAGCTAAGAAAATCCATGGCTTCCTCTGCCTCTTGTTGATTCCAGCAAATCCATGCCGCTTTGCCTCCATAGCTTCTCTCGCTCTCTTTCTCTCTCTCTATATATCCATGTATATATTTATATCCTGACTGCAGCTTTTTCACCAATCGACTATTCCATTAGGCAATTCAGTTGGTCTCTTGAAAGTGCAAATGTTAGACTAATTATGATCCGTTCGTCTGGAATCCTCCATGGATTATCGAACTGCCCTCCCCGACTCTGACGAATTCAGCAACGGAAGCTGTACTTGTTGCCTGGCCAACAACACGGAGATCAGTCTGTCTTCTGTGGTTTCGGCTCCCGACGTCGCTGCCTTGAGGCACCTCTCGGATATTTTTGATTCGATCTTTGAATCTAGCGACTTCGATTTCTACGCAGACGCTAAGATCTCCACGGATGGAGGCGCCCGGGAGGTCTCGGTCCACCGCTGCATTCTGTCGGCGCGGAGTCCGTACTTTAAGGCCTTGTTTGCCTCGTGTAAGGAAAGAGAGAAAGAGAGGGTAGGAGGCGTGTTGAAGTTTGAGCTCATGGATTTGGTGAAGGATTTCGAGGTTACTTTCGATTCGCTCGTGGTGGTATTGGCCTATTTGTATAGTGGGAAAGTTAGGCCGTTGCCTAGAGACCCTTGTGTTTGCGTTGATGATGACTGCTCGCACATGGCGTGTCGGCCGGCGGTCAATTTCATGGTGGAGGTTTTGTATTTGTCTTTCACTTTTCAAATCTCGGAATTGGTAGCTCTTCATCAGGTAAATTATCTGTTCTTTGAATTCACTTTGATGAAATTTAAGCTACAACTGATTCTTATTGTTGCCTTTTATTGGAGGCTGGTTGTACCAATTAATTGGCGACTTCTCTTGGTTGATATTATAATGTTTCTGCTCAGTTTTACTTCTTGTGCTTGTTCAAGTCTCTATTAATTTAGTTTTTTTTGTACCGTCGAATTCATTCTATCAGGAAGTTGACAAATTTTGCTGGAGAATCAAGCAGTCTATGTGGAAAGACAAATGGATAATCTCGTCAGAATATGTCAGTTGAGATTTGGAGATTAGCTGCCGGGATAGTAGGAGAGTAAATTGTGTAGAGTCTCAGAAATATGAACAATTTAATTTTCCTTCGACACTAGAGGCGTTTAAGGGCCCGGCCTGGCATGAAAATTCAGGCTGGACCCGGCACCGATCTCAACATGTGACGTGATGTGTCAGGTAAAAAAACTAAAATGGATTTCCTCAGTCCAGCAAGGAGGGGTGGCCTATAATTAAAGTATCTGTCTGGTCTAGCCCACATGCCAAAATTCCGTGATGGTTCACATTTAGATGTGGGCCAGCCCACAGATTGGCCCATGCTTAAGTTTTGCTTTTTTTTTTGTATACTTTATTGGTAAATTATTTCAATTTAATTATCATGGGAATTATTTTAAATGGGAAATTATAAATTTACAACTTATCATTTTGTAAATTTATAATTCGTAGTTAATTAATTATTAGAAATTTTAGTTTCCTAGTTGTATTAAACATTAGAAAAGATACATTAGGACAAATTATAATTATGCAAGCATAATGATTTTTTGAATTACCTCATTGTATTGGGAAAAAGAAACTATGGTGCATGCAATATTGAGTACTTAACTGGAGTTCAAATTGTGAATATTTATAACTGAATATGATCAATATCTATTCTCAATTTTAAAAGGGTGTTAGAATATACTTAT
This sequence comes from Nepenthes mirabilis, assembly GCA_025585075.1. Taxonomy (NCBI): domain Eukaryota; kingdom Viridiplantae; phylum Streptophyta; class Magnoliopsida; order Caryophyllales; family Nepenthaceae; genus Nepenthes; species Nepenthes mirabilis. Next base: position 3,038 of record JAODPA010108591.1, read on the forward strand.
TGTTAAATAGGACATGTTTAATGCTATATGCTAGTATATAATTTATTAGGGTATTGTAATTTTTGTTCTATATTATAAATAAGCCTATGTATATACATATGAATAGATCCGAACCCTAATGATAGAGTGTTTTCTCCAATCAGCTTCTGATACGTTCGGAATCCGGGTTGCTAACAGATTAGGTGTTGCTTCATCTTCAAGTCGAATTGAAGCGGATTTGGTCTCTGTACTTTTTGGCCTGGATCCCGCACACTACAATTCAAAAGCGAGAGGTCAGAATATTGGTGAGACTCGCTTCTCGATATATCATTCGATACTTAAATCAATAATCTTCATTAGGAGATGAAAGATGTGGGGATATAAGTATATGAGTGATGATGTAAGAAAGTGGGTATTTTTGAGTCTAACTCGCAGGTTACACTCGGCGTAGGGCAACTTTTGTCGTGGTATGCTCGTGAGGAGCGGCTTTGATGTCGAGGAGTCAAGAATTGTGGGGGAATTTTTGAAGGCTCTGTGAATAGAGTATAATCTCCTGAGAGCTCTTTGGAGTAGCGTTTTAGGGCTTGATTGAGTGTGAATACAAATGTCTGAAGGCTGGTATTAGGGCAAACGTAGGTGTGCGTGCGAGCGCCAATGCAAGCATGTCCTTGGAATCTACCTCAAGAGCTTTTTATAGCCTCTGGCCAGCTAAACCTTACTTGAACGCTGAGACTAGTTACCAATTGCCTTACGCGAATTTGGTAGGCTGGTATGAGGATTCCGAGCATCGATTAAGGTAACCGTGATTAGTCGAAGGAGATTCTTTTCTTCTTTGAGGAGATGTTGTACGTGGCAAATATTGGGGTTGCCATTATGAAAGATTTGTTGAGTTGGGAGTTGCCATTCATAAAGATATCGTGATTTGGGGTCAGGATTTTGGCTCGTTAAGGCAGGTGATATTCAGCGTGTAGGAATGGTGCTGTGGGCCGTTCGGATTAGGCCGTGGTCGGCTTGAGCTATCCGGCTAGCTGAGGCGTTTTTTGGGTCAACGAAGGCGTGGACTGGCTTCTAGGCCTACCGCCGAGTTTATGAGTCTTTGTATTGGGTCAGTCCATTTCTATTGTCCCCATCGGCTTCTTTTCTAATCTTTAGGAAAGTTAAAGACCATAACTAATATTTAAGAAATCAAGTAGATGTAAATTATGTGTAACAACAAAGGAAAAAATTTTTGTAGAAAAAATTATGGAGCAGCTGATGTAGAGTGCAATACAATAATTTTGTGAATGAGAGAATTGAGATCTGAGAAAATTAGATTTATGATTATGATGGAAAACACTGACTGAGATATTATTTTTAGATTTTGGGAGTAGAATTTTGGTCAATATTCAATTTTTGGTTCACAATGGTTGAAAGTTGGGCTATTGGCCAATGGTTGAAATTTGAGAAGGAAATGCCCGCAAACTACCAAGCAATGGTCCTCTGATGAATGGTACGTATTATGGCCTGCGTGCCAGAAGGGATAATGGATTGCAGGCTATGGAGCATAAGCCCGCCTAACACAGGCAGTAATATGGCAGGCTGGGCACCACATAGAGATCGTGGCGGATGGATCCGGCCACCGGCGGTACAGCCTACTTAACACCTCTAATTGACCTCAGCCATGTTAAAATTTGTCCAATGAATGCTTCCATTATTTTTCTTCCATATAATGCAATGCGAGAAAAAAATCAAAGCAAATTCTGGATGTAATGCTAGCACATTAGGAAAATAGATTGGGCTTCTCATACTACTGCAACCCTAAAATCATCCAGGCAACACCCTCATTATACTACAAATGCTATCACTCCACTGACACTGTCACCATTACAACTTCACCATTGAAAAAATAACATGCAAACTTGTTTATATTCACGGCATGGGAGTGGGATGGAATCACGCTTGAGGGGTTGAGCAGTAGGTAAAGGGTGATTGTTGTTTCATGGCAAACCTTTTTATCCAACTCGTTGCTAGGAGACAGCTGTTTGTCCTTATGGTTAAGATATATTATTCGGTCTATAATGGCTTCTGAGTAGTTTTAAACTTTATAAGATCCAATACGTAAAATAATGTCCTGTGTAATGTTTGGCCGGGAAGAAAACAATAATAAGAAAAGGGTCCTGTATTGGCAATCTAGGATGGATTAATCCAATTTCACTTGTGAATTGCAGCGAGACTATTTTGTTGATGTGAATACATTATCTCATATTCATTGTGGAGCAATTTTACGGATCTTTTCCAATTTTCTTTGACTGCCTGCTGCCACAAATGATTGAGTAGACTAATTCTAGAATAATTTGGTATTGATTAGATATTTGGCTCGTTGAGATATAAATGGTGAAGGTCATCTGGTCATGACGTGCAGTTAATGTTTGGGGGCTCTGATGGCTCAATGAAGTTCAATATTGTGTCATATTTTTTGGTGAGACGCTGTGTAGAGCAATTTGAAGGGAAAATTGGGATGAGAGTGTCAAATATTGTGATAATATATATTGTAATATTTTGTAATATTATATTTTCAAATACATAATATTACATAATTAAAATATTCTACAAATATTCTATATATCTTTGTAGCTATTTTTTTTTTAAATATATTTTGTGTTGATCATTTTATATAAAGGGCCTGTCATTGTAAGGAGAAACAACAAAAGCACAATCTTTCCTCATTCATATTGAGTGTCTTTGGTATAATTATCAATTTCTAACATAGAGAAATTTGGAGTGGTAGAGGTTTTGGCAACGCAAGCTGGTCTTTCCCACCTCGAAGTGTATGTTACATTGAAATAAACTGGAAGCAAGATAGTAGTATTGCAACACTGGATCAAAATTCAGATATTCGTTTAGGTCTACATCAATGGCAGTAGGATAGAAAACAAGATGGTCAAAAGGCAAGCAAAACAACTTGACTGCCTTTGTAATTTTATTTATGTTATGAATGATCGTTCTGATCCTATGGAATGGTGTTAATTGAGAAAACAATTGGTTCTTCATCAATGACAGCAATTTTATTCACGTTACGAATGATCCTACTGATACTGTGGAATGTTAGTAACACAGAGAACAAGTGGTGCTTCATCAAGGACAGGCTTTCAAGTTTAACAGGCTCCTAAGTCCTGTGCGTAATAAAAAAATGCAATGGGAGAGTGATATATGGGAAGAGCTAAATCTTTCACTGTCTTTTGTGCTGCATATCTGATGGATCTTTGTGTGCAGACTAGTTAGAGCTGTAGGGATCCTCAACTGAACAAGCATGTTGAGGAATAATTTGTTTTTCCCCCATTTTCTTCCTCACCAACTTGCACTGCATTTTAACATGGTCTCTGCCTATCAGGAGAAAATATTCATGCACTAGTGTTTTCAATGAGATCTTCGACTCTTACCGGGTGATTTCAAAACAACCATCTGTTAGTTCTTGACACTATGCTTGGAATTTTATCGGAGTTTATTGCCTACACCTGGGTTGATTTAGCTGGGATATCAAATCTTAGAAATTTCCTGATTCTAAGCTCTCTCTCTCTAGCATCAATCATCACATGAAAAAAAAAAGAACAAAATAGGCTCTGTCTGTGTTGGGGTCACTCCCTATATGGTATGTGTCCGCGGACCTGTCTGAAAAAATGGACGCGGACACTTTAGGCATGTCCGAGAGCCTTCTGTGGAGTCCGAGAGATGCCTAGAGGCAAGGACTTGAAGTATGGACGAGGACCTTATGATGCAGACGTTGACCATCTATAAATAGGCCTGTCACATGACAGCTTGCAACTGCAGATGGGCAGTTGACTTACTCTGTTGGGGAATTGAGGAGACGTCGTATCTGGGTGGATGGTAGGTCTGTCACTTTGCATGTAGAGCGTGCGCCTGCTGTTGCAGGCCTAGGATGCGTGTACCAACCACCATGCAGCTAGGGTGGTTGGCGCCTCCATGGGCCTCCTCTCTCTATATATATGTATATATGTGCATATTGGTTGTGGAGGTAAAAAAAGAGAGAGAAAAAAAAAGGGAGAAAGTTTTGAGCAGAGGACAAAGTGTGTCATTGTACTATGTTTTTTCGTTCCTCTTCTTATTTTGATGCTGTTTGGGCTTGTGTAGCCAATAGTTTTTTGTAACCAGCCATCATACTTAGTGAACTCTTTGGTGGACAGAAGTCCCGTGATTTTTTCCTTAGTTAAAAAGGTTTTCCACGTAAAATCTTACTGTGTTCTTTCACTTTGTTTTATCTCTCTTTTCTTGCCTCTCTGTCCGAGTGCCTGTGTCCGTTGGTATCCGAGCAGTCTCTGTCCGACCAGTCACTGTTCCTCCTTTTGTGGCAACAAGTGGTATCAGAGACTTGGTTTTTTGTACGGTGACTTTGTTGAACGTTGTTATGAAAATTGGGAGCAAAATGATTTGTCTGAACGACACCAATTTTGATACCTGGCAAAGCAAGATGTCCGACTTGCTATTTGTTAAATCCATGCACAATCCGGTGTTCGCCACTCAAAAGCCGGTGGCGAAATTGGACGAGGAATGGGTGTTGGAGCACAAGCAGGTATGTGGCTACATACGGCAGTTCGTAGACGATAATGTGTATAACCACGTTAGGACCGAAACGAATGCCAAGACGCTATGGGAAAAGTTAGATAAATTGTATGCCTCCAAGACTGACAACAACAAGATCTACCACCTGATGATGTTGATGCAAATTCGGTACAAGGACAGCTCGTACGTTACTGATCACTTGAATGAGTTCTAGGGCTGTGTAGACCGTCTGGGCAGCGTAGGGATTAAGTTCAAAGATGAAGTGTTGGGACTATGGCTCCTAGCAACCCTCCCGGACTCATGGGAGGTAATGAGAATCACCATTGCCAACACAACTCCTGATGGCGTTGTAACGCTAGAGATAGCCAAAGGAGCCGTGCTGAATGAGGAAATAAGATGGTGGTCTTAAGGAACGTCAACCTCTTAGCACTCCAAGGTTCTTGTGACTGAATCTAGGGGAAGGAGCCGAGGACGTGGACCAAAGTCCGGAGAGAAAGGACGTAGTAAGTCAAGGTCTCGGTACCAAGATATGGAATGTCATCACTGTGGGAAGAAAGGACACGTTAAAAGATTTTGTTATAAATAGAAGCGTGAAAACGCTGGAAAAGAGAAAGGCTAAAAGGGATGTGGCAAGAAAGAGTCCTCGGTCTCTGTTGTTACGGGAGCTGGTCTCCTTTTGGTCTGTGAAACTAATGATTTTGTTAACGTGGCCGAGCAGGAAACTGACTGGATGGTAGATTCTGGAGCATCCATCCACGTCACCTCTAGAAGGGAGCTTCTTACAACTTACACTCCGAGTGCTTCCGGAGTATTGAAGATGGGTAACATGGAGACGTCCAAAATTATTGGCCGTGGTGATGTCTCTCTTGTTACAAAGAATGGAGCCCGACTAATCCTAAAGGACGTTTGATATGTCCCAGATATTCGGATGAATATCATTTCAGCGGGAAGAATTGATGACTCAGGCTTTTGCAGTGTCTTTTATGACGGAGGAAGGGTCTATAGTGGTCGCCCGAGGAAGGAAGACCTCTAGCCTTTATGTGCTACAGCCTATTGCCGAGGTTGGAGAGGTAAACGCCACAAGCAGTATGGAGTCCTCGGATTTATGACACCGAAGACTGGGACACAAGAGTAAGAGAGGGATGAGTCACTTGGCAAAGAAAGGTCTCATTTCAGAAATGGATGAGGACAGGCTGAAGATTTGCTCTCATTGCATGGTGGGGAAGCAAAGGAGAGTCTCTTTTCAAGGAGACTCATATTTCAAGAAGTCCGAGGTACTTGAGCTTGTTCACACCGATGCGTGTGGACCCTTTGAGGAAAAGTCCTTTGGAGGAGCACAGTACTTCGTCTCGTATATTGATGACTGCTCAAGGAAGTTGTGGGTATTTCTACTTAAGACCAAGGATCAAGTCTCGGGAGTCTTTGAGAATTTCCACGCTCTTGTTGAGCGTGAGACGGGGAAGAAATTAAAGGTCGTCCGAAGTGACAATGGCGGAGAATACATTGAAGCCTTCGATGCCTATTGTAGATCACACGGCATTAGACATCAGAGGATACCACCAAAAACGTTGGAATTAAATGGCGTGGCCGATCGAATGAACCTCACATTGATGGAAAGGGTCAGGTGCTTGCTGTGGAAAGTAAAGCTTTCGGGATCCTTCTGGGTCGAGGCCTTGAAGACGACGACCTATGTGATCAACAGGTCGCCTAGTAAGCCTTTGGATGGAGAAGTCCCAGAGAAGATATAGACCAGAAGGGAGCCAGCCTACAATCATTTTCGGACATTTGGCTGTAAGGCCTTTGTTCATATTCCGAGAAATGAGAGGGGTAAGCTTGAGCCAAAGACGAAGCAGTGCGTCTTCTTGTGCTATGGCGAAGATGAATTTGGATACAAACTTTATGACCCAATAGAAAAGAAGCTCGTCCGATCACGTGATGTGATCTTTGTTGAAGAGGAGACCATTGAAGATATTGGGAAAGAGATGAAGGCTTTATCAAATACTGGCCAGACGGATAAAGTGAATGTTGAAGCTGTCCGTCCATTACCTCTTGTGTCCGAAATCTATGGCCCAAGGATGATTGAGGACAATAATGACGCAGTCGCTGTCTCTCATGAGAATCAAGTCGATGATGTGGCCCCCTAACCAACTAAGGAGGTTTCTGTGTGACGGTCGTCAAGGGAAAGACGTCCGTCCGTTCGCCTGCCATCAAGTGAGTATGTCCTACTCACTGATGCAGGTAAGCCTGAAGATTTTGATGAGGCCATGAATGGTGCTCAGAAGGAAAAATGGTTCGAAGCAATGAAGGAAGAGATGACCTCTTTGTATGAGAACTATACTTTCGAGTTGGCTAAGCTACCAGAGGAAAAGAGAGCCCTAAAGAATAAATGGGTTTTCCGGCTGAATACGTCTGAGGACACTATGTAGCTAAGATACAAGGCGTGGTTTGTAGTGAAGGGCTTTAGTCAACGCAAAGGCACAGACTTTGATGAAATCTTTGCGCCCGTGGTGAAGATGTCCTCGGTCCGTGTTGTGCTCGGACTGGCAGCTATTTTGGACTTGGAGATAGAGCAACTGGATGTTTGGACAGTGTTCCTCCGTGGTGATCTTCGAGAATAAATTTACATGGAACAACCAAAAGGATTCGAGGTCAAAAGGAAGGAAGGAATGGTCTGTCATCTAAAAAAAGAGCATGTATGGATTAAAAAAAGTTCCAAGACAATGGTACAATAAGTTTGAATCTGTAATGGTTGGATGAGGATACCAAAAGACGACTTCTGACTATTGCGTCTTTGTTCAGAGATTTTCTAAGGACGACTTTGTTGTCTTCTTCCTTTATGTGGGCGACATGCTGATTGTTGGACAAAACAATACCGGAATCAAGGAGTTGAAGGAGCAACCGGGGTAATCATTTGCCATAAAAGACCTCGGACCGGCGAAGAAGATTGTGGAGATCAGAATATTTCGCGATCGGAAAAACAAGAAGCTCTAGCCTTCCCAAGAAAGCTATGTTGAAAAGATGTTGCAACGATTCAATATGGAAAGCTTCAAGCCAGTGAGTATCCCACTGGTTAACTACTTTAGGCTGAATAAGCAACAGTGTCCGTCCTCGGACACAGAGAAAGCCTGCATGAGTAGAATTCCCTACTCTTCGGCCATTGATAGCCTGATGTATGCGGTCGTATGTATAAGGCCGGATATTACTCATTCGGTTGGTCTTGCCAGCCGATTTCTCTCGAATCCCGGGATGGAGCATTGGTCTGCTGTAAAGTGGATCTTTGGATATCTCCGTGGGACTTAAAAAATGAGTCTATTTTTTAAAGAAGAGAAACTCCAGTTGGTCAGCTACACTGACGTGGACATGGCTGGGGACATTGATTCTCGGAAATCAACATCCGGGTATCTGGTAAAGCTTGCTCGAGGAGCAATTTTCTGGCAGTCTAAATTGCAAAAGTGTGTTGCCCTCTCCACTATTGAGGCCGAGTTCATTGCCGTAATTGAGGCCTGTAAGGAGATATTATGGATGAAGAGCTTCATACAAGAATTAGGCTTAAGGCAAGAACAGTATGTGATACTTTGTGATAATCAAAGTGTCATACACTTGTGCAAAAACTCATCATTCCATTCAAGATCGAAGCGCATTAATGTTCGATATCATTGGGTGAGAGATGCTATTGATGAAGGGGAACTATCAATAGAAAAGGTCCAGTCGGATGAAAATGGGTCAGACATGATGACCAAAGTGTTACCAAAAGAAAATCTGAAAGCTTGTCGTGACATTGTTGGTCTAACTGATTCTGTTCCCACTCAGTCGTGAGGGTAAGTTTGTTGGGGTTACTCCCTTTGTGGTATGTGTCCGCGGACCTATCTGAAAAAATGGACGCGGACACTTTAGACATATCCGAGAACCTTCTATGGAGTCCGAGAGATGCCTGAAGGCAATGACTTGAAGCATGGACGAGGACCTTATGCTGCAGACGTTGACCGTCTATAAATAGGCCTGCTATATGACAGTTTGCAACTGCAAATGGACAGTTGACCTACTCTGTTAGGAAATTGAGGAGAGGTCATATTTGGGTGGATGGCAGGTCTGTCACTATGCATGTAGGGCGTGCGCCTGCTACTGCAGGCCTAGGATGCGTGTATCAACCACCATGCAGTTAGGGTGGTTGGCGCCTCCATAAGCCTCGTCTCTCTCTCTCTCTCTCTATATATATATGTGCACACTGGTTGTAGAGGTAAAAAAAGAGAGAGAGAAAAAAAAAAGGGAGAAAGTTTTGAGCAGAGAACAAAGTGTGTCCTTGTACTCTGTTTTTTCGTTCCTCTTCTTATTTTGATGCCGTTTGGGCTGGCGTAGCCAATAATTCTTTGTAACCGGCTACCATGCTTAGTGAGTTCTTTAGTGGACTGAAGTCCTGTGGTTTTTCTCTTAGTTAAAAGGATTTTCTATGTAAAATCTTATTGTGTTCTTTCACTTTGTTTTATCTCTCTTTTCTTATTTCTCTGTTCGAGTGCCTGTGTCCATTGGTGTCCGACCAGTCACCGTTGCTCCTTTTGTGGCAACAGTCTGGTGTATGCTACATTTTCTAAGACTCTAGATTCCGGGATTTCTTTGCTCGGATACTTTTGATGGGATTATATCTATACAGAATTGATGTATCCGCGTTATGATGGACATGAAATTTTTATTTGGTCTCCGACATGTTTGTGCTCTTTTTTTATTACTCGGGCCCTTAGCTTTGCATACTCCCTGGGGAACTTTGCCTTGTTCATTTCTTGCATACATTTTACAATTATCTATATGACAAGTGTACGTGCCTGCAGAGACGCTTACTAGAAATACTTGACAAGGCTGCAGCAGATGACATTCTGATAGTTCTGTCTGTGGCAAACTTGTGTGGAACTGAATGCGACAGATTACTGGAAATGTGTCATGATATTATTGTAAAGTCAGATATTGATATCATAACCCTTGAGAAGTCCCTGCCCCAAGATACTGTGAAACAAATTCTTGATAGACGCAAGGAACTCGGGTTGTTTGGGCGGGAGTGCGATTGGTTCCCTGATAAACACGTGAAGAGAATACATAGAGCCCTGGATTCAGATGACGTTGAATTAGTTAGAATGCTTCTAAGGGAAGGCCATACTACTATTGATGATGCATATGCTCTGCATTATGCTGTGGCATACTGCGATGCCAAGATTACTACGGAGCTTCTTGATCTTGGACTTGCTGACATTAATCGTAGAAACCAAAGGGGATACACAGTGCTGCATCTGTCAGCTATGCGGAAAGAGCCTAAGATAATTGTATCTCTACTAACAAAGGGAGCTCGGCCAACTGATGTTACTTCGGATGGTAGAAAGTCGCTACAGATCTCAAAGAGACTCACAAAAGCTGCAGATTGGCGTAAATGTCCGGAGCCAGGAAAGGATTCTCCCAAGGATCGGCTGTGCATAGAAATATTGGAACAAGCAGAAAGAAGAAACCTATTACTTGGGGAGGCTTCTGTTTCTCTTGCTACGGCTGGTGATAAACTGCGAATGAAATTACTGTATCTTGAAAATAGAGGTGAGTCATCTCCCTGATTGAGATTAACGTTATATTAGTAAGTTTTAGCTAGCACAATCAATTGCGATATTTCTGCTGGGGCATTTCTCTTTTGTTGAGCTTCTTCTCTGATTGAATACTGGAATAGTCTAATAGTTGACCTCCGTTTGTGGGATAAGATAGAACCTGTTGAGAAGTATAAACTATTCTTGCTGCTTCAGTCACTCATTTCAATACTTGCTTGTGGATCACCTGAACTTTTAGAAGAGGACTCTAATCATGGTTTATGATAGTCCCGACATGAGATGTAGGATGTGTCACAACGTGACTTATGCTTTGCCTGGGGGTCTGAGGAATAGATTGCCTTTATTAAGAGCATTATATACGGGGAAGACAATAAATCTGTTCTGATATTAGAAAGTGTAGAGATATAGAAGAAATGGCAGCCTAGTGCATGATGTTCTATGTCATGAGGCCGACATTTGCAAGCTAACAAAGCATGGGAAAATTTATACAGCATAAAATGGAAAACAAGATACCCACTTTACAACAGAAGGGTTTCTTCTTCATTTTTTTTTCAAATTAACTTGTCAATGCACGATAGGACGTAGATTACTCTGCTGACTGCTTGGCAATGGTTATAATAGATTCTATGATTATAAAAGTAAATCGACGAAATGATTGATATAGTAACAGTAAGATAGAATATCGTTCTTATCCTTGATACGGATGCCATGATGATTTTTGGCATATATTTTTGACTGTAATGTGGGTTTGCTAACTACTGATGACAATAAATGAGTAGTCAATTGATTGGCACATTGAATGCATTTGTCAGTTGGATTGGCGAGATTTCTTTTCCCGATGGAAGCAAAAGTTGCGATGGATATTGCTCAAGTGGATGGCAGTTCTGAATTCCCCATACCTAAGAATATCTATGAGCCCCAGAGGATTGTTGACTTGAATGAGGCACCATTCAAGATGGAAGAGAAGCATCTACAAAGGCTGAGAGCACTTTCGAGGACCGGTAATGATTTAAGATTTAAGATTTAACTTTTGCTTTGGTGATGGCATATCTGATTAGATGATCATTCAGGGATCTTTCTCGTCTAAATTTCGCTAGCTAATTGTAATTATGTAATCTCTAAGTGTTGCCCTGGCAATTAAGTTGCATCAATTATGATTGTTGAGAGACACCAAATTTTTGCTCCCCAGATATCAATAACATATTTAAACAAGATCAAAATTATCCACATCATTTGAATTTGTGAGGAGATAAGATAATAACCAATAATCACTTACAGTAATAAGCACACAATATTATATAAAAAAGGGCTTTTTCAAACAAGAAAATCACTGAACTATGTGTCCAAACTATATCTTCGCCAAGTTTCAGATTTAGTTACACAAACCCTTCACACAACTATGATTACCCACATTCTCCAAGCACATAACTCAAGCTATGAACAAAGAAGAGTACAAATGAGAAAAATTAATCGTAGAAATACTCTATACATGTTGGGATTCGATCAAAACATACACAATCGGTACAGTGGAACAAATTTGTCCCCCCCATTACATGTCAACTACAAAAGATTTGAGTACAATGAATACAACGATACATAATTTTTAACATAGAAAACAAAATCCAAGAAAAAAACTATAGGATAAATTTCAAACAAATCTACTATAAAAATAGTATCGGTTATAAAAATAACCAAATTCGAAATCTTTTTATTATAATATGAGTAAATGACTAGTTAAATACAATCTTAACATACCTAACAACTTATAAGAGAAAATATATCGAGAAATAGAACAATATTAGAACAACACTAAAAAATAGAACTCAAATCGGATCTTAATTGGATACTAAATCTCTCTCTTTTTTCTTTCTTTGTACGTCGCTTCTTGTGTTGCAAAATTATTTTGAATATTCTAAAATCACATCAGGCTCGACTTTATATTAGTGTCGATATACAATTATTTTTCAAACAAAAATCAAATAAAAAAAATTATAGGACAAATCCTAAACAAATCCATTATAATGATAATATCGGTTATAAAAATAATCCCATCCGAAATCCTTTTATTATAATCTGAGTAAATGACTGGTTGAATACAAGTTTAACATACCTAGTAATTCACAAAAGAAAATATATTGATAAATAGAACAATACTAAAAAATAGAATTAAAATCGGATCTTAATCGGATATTGAATCTCTTTCTTTTTTTCCTTTTTCTTTTCTCTCTCTTTATGCAGCGCTTTTTGTGTTGCAAAATTATTTTGAATATTCTAAAATCACATCAGGTGCGACTTTATATTAGTGTCGATGTACAAGTACTTTTCAAACAAAAATCAAGAAAAAAATTATATGATAAATTTTAAACAAATTCACTATAAAGATAGTACAGTTATAAAAATAACCCCATTCGAAATCCTTTTATTATAATCTTAGTAAATGACTGGTTGAATACAGGTTTAATATAACTAGCAACTCACAAGAGAAAATATACCGATAAATAGAACAATACTAAAAAATAAAACTAAAATCGGACTTTAACCGAATATTGAATCTCTCTCTCTTTTCTGTCTCTTTGTGTGGCACTTCTTGTGTTGCAAAATTATTTTAAATACTCTAAAATTATATCAGGGCGACTTTATATTAGCGTCGATGTACAAGTACTTTTCAAACAAAAATCAGGAAAAAAATATTATAGAATAAATTTCTAATAAATTCACTATAAAGATAGTATCGGTTATAAAAATAACCAAATCCGAAGTTCTTTTATTATAATTTGAGTAAATGACCGGTTGAATATAACCTTAATATACTTAACAACTCACAAGAAAAAATATATCGAGAAACGGAACAACACTAGAACAATACTAAAAAATAGAACTAAAATCGGATATTAACCAGATACTGTATCTCTTTCTCTTTTTTCTTTCTCTTTTCTCTCTCTTTGTGCTTCTTGTATTGCAAAATTATTTCAAACACTCTAAAATTATATCAGGCGCGACTTTATATTAGTATCAATGTACAAGCGCTCTACAAACAAAAATCAAGAAAAAAGTAATAGGATAAATTTCGAACAAATTCATTATAAAATAGTATCGGTTATAAAAATAACACCATCCAAATTTCTTTTATTATAATTTGAGTAAATGACTAGTTGAATACAACTTTAATATATCTTACAACTCACAAGAAAAAATATACAGAAAAACGAATCAAAACTAGAACAATACTAAAAAATAGAACTAAAATTGGATCTTAATCAGATATTGAATCTCTTTCTCTTTTTTCTTTCTCTCTTCTCTCTTTTTGTGCGGCGTTTCTTGTATTGTAAAATGATTTTGAATACTCTAAAATTACATTAAGCATGGCTTTATATTAGGGTCGTTATACATGCACTCTTCAAATGCGTATCAGGCTAGACCTTTTCTATAATATCCTAAATTTTCTTTCGGATTAATTCAATATTAATTGTGAGTTTGGATTATTTGGGCGTAATGAAAATTAATTTGATATTATGAAATTTGGAAGGATATTTGGATCAGTTGGGCTGACGCCCGATATGTGCCTGTGCTGTTGCCCGAGTATCAATTTAAATTTTGGAATAAAATAGAAAAGGAAAGAAAATAAAGGTGGTGTCAGGGAGAGAGAAAGAAAAGAGGGGAGAATAGAGGAGAGAGAGGGAGACCGGTGAGGCTGCCGCCGCTGCCTTTGCCGGAGGTCCCAACATCGGGAATGGAAGCCAGCAGAGTTCTCTCCGTGATGTTCTCCTCCATTTTAATGACGTATTCCAAAGATAAATTGGCTCGTTTGTACATTAATGAGATTGTTCAACCACATGATATTTACGCTTCAATGTGTTTGATAGAGATCCCAGATTGGTGTCGAAATTTTGGAAAAGTTTGCACAGGGAATTGGGTGCCAGCCTTCGGTTTAGTTGAGCCTTTCATCCACAGACGGACGGCCAATCTGAAAGGACTATTTATATATTGGAAGATATGTTGAGAGCGCCGGTTCTGGAAATGGGAGGCTCATGGGATAGTTATCTGCCTCTCATTGAGTTCATCTGCAACAATAGCTATCAGTCAAGTATTGAAATGGCTCCATTCGAGGCTTTGTATGGACGAAGATATAGATCTCCAATTAATTGGGAAGAGATCGGGGGCCGTAATTTGTTGGAACCCGACATTGTTCAGGATTCATCGGAAAATATCAGAATCATTAGGGATCGGTTCAATGAAATACAAAGTCATCAAAATGTTAGTTTTCGGATAAACAACGAGACGAAACTCGTGTTAAAGAGCGTGCGACATGCCCCAAATCTGCAATTAAATGTGATTTCAACTTTGAAAACTTGATAAAGAAGGTTTTTGCACAATATTCAAAAAAGGTTAGTGAAAATTCATCAAAGGTGTCTCGGTTGTAGTAAGAGGAAGTAAACAATTAAGCTAGTACTTGGGGAAGATTTCGGTTATCAAGAATAACGCCAAGGTGACTAACGGGGGTATTTGTCAAAGTGGCGGAAAGAAGAGGCCAAGGAGGAGTGTAAGGGGGAGTAATTCTGTTACAAAGGAGAAGTTGAAAGGGAGTGGGAATACTTCAGGTTTGGGGGAACGGAAGGGGGCATCATTCAAATTTGCGGAAGACAATGTCGAGATCCTCTTAGAGGAGAGGTTGCCTAAAAGAAAGTGACAACGGTCACCAATAAAAGTGAAGGGTCTCCCATAAAGTCGTGAGAGGAAGTTTGGGTTTTGGTCACTTCATTGTGTATGTCACAACAAACAAATGGTTATTAGAAGATCACGTGATATTTATGTGAGGGTCGATCGAAGGTCAATTGAGGGTCATCCAAGAAGTAAATGATACTAAAGGATCACACGATATTCGTGCAATGGTTAACCAAGGATTGGTCAAAGGTCAGTAATGTGGCGCGCGATAGATGCCTATTGTACACATGAGCGTTGATTTTAGAATAGGGTCGCTTGAGGCGCGCTCGAGAAGGCACTTGTGTGCTGATTTCAGTGGGTGTGCCCTGAACGCGAGCCCGATGGGCGTTCGAGCGCCGCTTTTGATATAAAGTTGCACCTAATGCTATTTTAGGGTAATCCAAAATTATTTTCTCACACAAGGAGCGCTGCACAGAGAGAAGAAAAAAAGAGATGGGAGGAAGATATTCAATATCCGGTTGAGATCTGATTTGAGTTTCGTTTTTTTAATGTTAGGTATGTTATTCTAGAGTGACTTTTTAGAACGTATTTTATTTGGTTATTTTTATTTATTATTGTACTTTCTCTTGTGAGTTGTTAAGTATATTAAGGGGATTATAATTAACTATTTTTTACTAAAGATCGTAATGAAGAGATTTCAAATAGAGTTATTTCTAACTGGTATTATTATTATTATTATAGTAAATTTATTCAAAATTTATCCCGTGAGTTTTTTTTCTTGGTTAAAAATGATTTTCTACATTAAAAGTGTTGTGTATTATTATCTTTCTTGTACTCATAAGTTTTGTGGTTGAAGTTTGATCGGGGGTTCGAGTTCGTTCCGTTACACCGGATTGTATGTGTTTTGATTGAACCCCCACAAATTGTTGCATGATATATCTGTTAGGAATAGTCTTCTTCAGCATCCATGATCAAGATGAAAACCAACCACAAAATTTCAATGACACTTTGTTCTGTGCAGTGGAACTCGGGAAACACTTCTTCCCTCGGTGCTCGGAAGTAATTAACAACATAATGGACGATGATCACCTCTCAGATCTAGCTTACATCGGAAATGACACTCGGGAGCAACAAATGTTGAAGAGGAGAAAGTACATGGAACTCGAAGAGATTGTGAGCAAGGCATACACAAAGGATAAAGAAGAGTTGGACCGGTCCAACTTATCATCTTCATCTTCATCAACGTGCATAGTGAAACCTCATGGTAAGCTTACTTTAAAGTGACCGATACACGAGAAAATCTTACGCTCGTTTTCTTTTTTTTTTTTTCACCATTTACTCTCACGTAGTTCATAATTTGTGGCTCTTTACCGTTACTATTTTTTGGCTTTCTTCTTGGCTGTAACAGGAAATTATAATCAAGCTTATTTATCGACTCTACTCTAGCTTTGTTGTATCTGTTGATCTCTTTCTCTGTTAGTCCATCCAGAGACAAATAGTACGGGCAAGTGTCTGAAATCTGAAGCCCACGTTGTCAATAAATGAGAATGCTTGCCTTCTGCTTGATTCAATAGCTGCTTTGACCTGAGCGTCCGAAAGTTTACCGCATGCTAGAGATCTGCCATAGAAACCTGAATTTGAACTCCCAGAAAGGCACCCCTATGCTGTCTGTATCTTCAGTTCATATGCCACCTGTTATCAAAAACAACGGTCATGATCACCACCGTGTTGTTCATGGCGGCAGCGCTGCACAGCCACCGCACCACCATTCATGTAAATTTATTTCATCTTCGACCTCACATCTGAAACCCGAGGTGTAGCCATCGCCGTCGCCATTCATGCTACTAGAGGAGTGGATTGAACGAAGGATGAAAGTACCATTGTTATTGATGGGTATGGTAAATTGCATTCTGACCCGAGGGATGTGGAGACGGGCTATTGGATCTTTTTTATTGATTTTTTTGACAATCTTTTGGTTTTGGTTGGGAAATTAAAATTATTTTGAAATATTTACGATAATATTCTGTTTTATTTATTGTTGTTCACTAATGGGTCATAAACAAATATATAGATAGATAGATATATTATTAAAATGGATCTTACTAAT
>JAODPA010108592.1:0-47034 GCA_025585075.1 Nepenthes mirabilis
CCCTTTCCATTTTTTTTCTTCTTCTTCCTCCCTTGGTCATTTCCTGCCGTTGCCCTAGTTACTCTTCGCCCGACGGCGATTTGGCGCGGTACGACGGCGCAGACTATGGAAACCTCTAAGTAAGTTCGATGCTTTCCTCTATTAACAGGATTTCCATGAAATTGTGTTCCATTCTCGATTGCGCTCTTTCTCTCTCTCTCTCTCTCTCTCTCTCCCCGTTTGTTCCCATAAAATTGTGGAAAAGAAAATCACTTTTAAACGGAGAAATGGGCGAAATACGGAGAGTTACTTGCAAGTTAGTGGAGATAGTAAAAGTAAAAGGAGTCACTTGTCTTATATTTGCTCCATGGCAACGGCATCATTGGCGAACACCAACGGTAATAGAGTAAATTACTGATTTGCCTTTTTCTTTTTCTCCTTCGACCCTTGCTCTCACTGTTCTCTCTCTCTGTTCGTTGTCTGATTTTTGCCGCTCTCGCCATCCGTGAAACACGAGGTGATGACTAAAATAAAATTCCTGAAAGCAAGATGTTGCAGCTGGGTTGGTGAGAATAGGTGATACAGTACAGAAATTGGTTGGATGACATGGTGAGAGAGAGTGGTTGAGGATTGAGTTTGGGAAGGAGAAGTCTGGAGAGAGAGAGAGAGAGAGAGAGGAGTGGAAGAGAGTTTCCTCTTATTTTTTTTGATGGTTATATTATGATTTTTATTATAAAAATATAAATTTTAATATATTTTTTTTTAATTTGATAAACTTTTTTTTTAAAAAAGGGGAGCCGTCCGATCATGATCGGACGGCCCAAATTGGAGAAGGGGCGTCCTTCGCCCCTCCCGCGAAGGACGCCCCCCGGATCCCTCTGAGCTAGCCCATGGACTGTCGGATTCATCAAAAATAAATGTTAGTTTCGAGTTTTTACGTAAATTTGTCAAATTTAGGTTTTTATATAAGTTAAGTTAATAAAATATAATTGACAATGAGAGAATGGAATTAAAAAAAAGAGAGAATTGTTAATGTAATTGATATTTCTTCCGATTCTTAATGGAGTAAATAGAAGCATCTGAATAGCGGCCACCCCCTCCACCAGAGTTCTCTCTCTGATGTGACCATAGATTCTAGCCGCTAGTTCAGTTATACCGGGTATCTCTCTACCTCTTTGTTGTTTACGCTATCGCCTATTTTGGCCATTCATAGTGAATTGTATATTCAAGGATTCTCAGCCCTTTTGTGATAGGGCAGAGCTCCTTGCTTTGAATCGATCACAGCTTGAAACTCGAAGCTCCATCATGTAAGGCCTTTGCGTCTCCTCTTCTCAGTTCTCACTATGCATCAATATAGTATAGATTTGTAGGCAAGCAAGGGTTTAATATTGTCTAAATTGTTTGGTAAGCCTAGGCTTTCTCATGATGGCTGAGGCTTCGTTGAAGAGAAACTGATGTTGCACTCTTTCATACTCATTGTGTGAACTTCTTCCATATGTCATTTCTGCCTTCTTTAAATTCTGGGGGAGTTGAACTTCACAGAACCTTTCAAATTGGAACTTTCGCTGTGTGTAGTGTGGCTTTTCATGTGAAAGGCTAATTCTTATTTATGGGTGTTATGAAAAAGAGAGTTTTGAATGTTTGGTGCCCTTTATTCACCTTTTCTACCTTTAAAAACTGGACCTGCAGAAGAATAGCGCTAGTGTTTCCATGAACCACTTGGGATTGTATGATTTGGCCTTGGAATCTTGATCACTTTATAAGCTTTAGATAAATAAATAACCGTTTAAGTAAAATCGCTTCCAACCTAAATATTTTCAGCTTGGATTGAAATCAAGTTTGTAGGGTAGAACGAATTTTTAGGAAACTAATACAAAATGAACTGAGTTACACTTCTGGTTGAAGCAGCTGAACATATGAAGGTGTGAGTATTGCAAAAATATTAGACCCTCATTCTTCTTAACTGATTATGACTTTGTTTATAGCAATTGTTCCTTGTTTTCATATTCATCAACTTGTTTTTCCTGTTCTATGTAGGTCACGGATATGTGTGAAAAATTTGCCAAAATATATAACTGAAGATCGTTTGAAAGAGTTCTTCTCTCAGAAAGGAGAAGTCACTGATGTTAAGCTTATGCGTACTATGTAATTTTGGATACCTTACTTTGAAGTTTTTGTTTGTTTTCTCTGATATTTATTGGTTGATCCTTCTGTTTTTGCAAACAGAGATGGCAAGAGCAGACAATTTGGGTTTATAGGGTATCGAACCATGCAGGAAGCTGAGGAAGCTATTAAGTACTTCAGCAAGTCTTATATGGATACAAGTAGAATAATTTGTGAGGTTTGTTGTTTAGTTGTACAATTTCCGATTATATTTTATTTAGTTGTTGTTATTTCATGAAGATGATGAGAATATTGTATGTATTGAGAAGAACTGGTTAAAAATACAAGTTCATATGAGCACTGAATGATGGATACAATAGGCTTCTTAAATATGGGATGACTATGAATATACAAACAATTCATGTACTAGATGGATGAAAATACGAAAATGTAGCAAACTTTGGACAGTTAAGTGGAAACATGCTTGTGGTAAAAGGGGCTGGTAATGGAATTAGGATGTTCAAAATGAGGCTTTTCCCGCTTTGTATAGAAAGAATGTGTTTTAGAAGTGGCAATGGTATGAAAACAGTTCAAATCAAAACCTTGAGAATTGAGAAGAGGAATTTTTTTTTTTTTGTTTTAAAAACCAACGGCTATGGTTAGTGAAGCTAAACTTAGATTGTGCTACAATTCTTTGTCCTAAGTAGAGCTAAAATGAATTTTACATTAAACTAGACACTATGGCATAGTGTTGTCAAAGACATTCCGGGTGCTCACCTTGGTGCTTAGGCAAGGCAAGGCAAGGTATGGGCACCTTGACCATGTCCAGACAAGGTAAAAAGACAAGGCACGTGTTTAGGTAAGTGCCTGAAACAATGAAACTAGGTGTCCACTTATTTTTTTTGATTAAATTATTGTTAGTTTCCTAAAATACTCTAATTTTTTTAAAAAATTACAATGTTGCATTTCTTTTAAATGCATTTGCCCCTTTCATCATCACAATCTGCATGACACATCCTCCCTCTGTCTCTCGACTGTTTTATTGGTTCCACACAAAATACCATATTTATCATATTTGTGGGTGGTTGAGGTCACGAACAATAAATTTTGAGTGAAGACAAAAGATTTGAGTTCCAGAGAGTAGGAACAAATCCTTTGAGTTTTAGAATAATAAGAGTAGAGGAAGAAGAGACTGATTCAGAGGAAAAAGAGGAGGATATTGATGGCTACACATCTTGTGATAGATTTGATGATGGCTTATTTGGTGATGATAATGGTAATGAGGATGATGTGATGGATTTTGATAATGATTAGAATTAGAATATTTTAGAATTGTACATGTGCTAAAATATGCATATTACAAACTAGTGTTTTTATTGATTGGCATTATGTGTATTAACTCAATACTTATTTATATAGGTATATTTATAGTTGCTTTCAGCTGCTTGAGTTTTGATTAATATTTTCTACATAGCCTATAGACATATGTTTATATGTCTATTAGCATCTTACTTATCTCCGATGAGCACTTCACATAGGGACTAGCACCTCGAGCATTATGGAGTTAGCGTCTTAGCTCGCCTAGCACCTTTGACAATGCTTTTATGACATACCCAAATTTGTTATAGTAGGAGACATGATTAGAGATTTGATTAGAGATTTTGGTAGTATTCCTGTATACAAAGTTGTAATGATGATTAGTGAAATAAGAATCTATATAAGAGAGATGGGAAAATTATTTTAACATACCATCCCATGAAAACTAGTTAGAAATATTAGGAAGAGTTAAAAATTTTTGAATAAGCAAAAAAATTGTGCCAAGAACTCAAGCATGCATCAAGAATGGGAAATTTGTTGGACAAGATGACATATTTGTTCAAGCTTTGTTGGGCAATCATTGGATGACATGGCTGACTGATCAATTTAATGATATTATAGAAGCTAAAAACACCAAATGAGCTGGGAAAATGAAATTTAGTATTTATGCATTATAAGCACAAAGGTGTGATATTTTAGTAGTACAGTAATTTTTGTGGTATCAAACAAATTAGTTATCCATCAAACCTTGAAAAGAAAATCTGAACATACATTATTTTAAGAAATATGGTTGTGAAAAGAACAATCTGTTTTGTGCCAGGTAGATCAAGTTCATGGTTGAGTCTACGTCTCTACTGTGAAGATCAGCGGGAATGATTAGGATGTGCTCTCCAGGTACTTTTATGGCTAGTTTTAGATTGGAAGGGGGCATGTAAGAGGTAGATACTTTCAAAATATGTCTGATGAGGGAATTACTGGTGTTAGAATTGTATGACAGGAAAACAGTGTGATGCAGGGAGGGGGGTGAAAGTAGAGAGAAGAATAATAGAGGGGTAAAGACAAGAAATTAGACTAGAGGGGTAGAGACAAGAAAGGGATCAAACCAAAGGGGAGAGAGAAAGGGAAGCACAATTGCTCAATTGCAATCAATTTCTCAAATACTCATTCATTCATCAATTATCAATCATACTAAACAATAGAAGTGTCGGTCTTATATAAAGAACCCGCTATCTAAGAAAATTGGAAACAAATAACTTCCTAAAATTAGAAACAAATCATAATCAAATAACTTCTTAAAATAATAGGCCTACGATAATTTGGTAACAAATTATCTATTACTAAAAATAAGAATTCTGCATCTTAGTCAATTATCCATTAGGAACACAACCTATGCATTCCCATGTGAGGAACCATTATGACCCACGATCTGGAATGCGCATGGTGGCAGCTGACTCAAATGGCTAGCAACCAACCCACTTCTGGGGGTGGCTTGCAACCCTGCAGCATAAAGATTGCTCGCACATTGGCTCCCACACCTCTATTAATACCAAAACATCTTACACCTGACGGGATTGGAATCTTATTCAAAAAATTGGTGACATTATCATCAGGCATCTTTGCAAATTCCAAAATCTTTAAAACATCTCTTTACTAGCTAATTACAATGATCTCTAAGGTCCAATCTGATGCAGGAAGGAGGGTGAAAGTAGAGAGAAAAATAATAGAGGGGTAAAGATAAGAAATTAGACTAGAGGGGTAGAGACAAGAAAGGGATCAAACCAAAGGGGAGAGAGAAAGGGAAGCACAATTGCTCAATTGCAATCAATTTCTCAAATACTCATTCATTCATCAATTATCAATCATACTAAACAATAGAAATGGCGGTCTTATATAAAGAACCCGCTATCTAAGAAAATTGGAAACAAATAACTTCCTAAAATTAGAAACAAATCATAATCAAATAACTTCCTAAAATAATAGGCCTACGATAATTTGGTAACAAATTATCTATTACTAAAAATAAGAATATTTGGAAGACAAATAAATAAAAATAAAATCACAACTAATTTGGAAGACAAATAAAAGTGAATCTTCATATTTAGAAGGCAAATAAAAATGAATATTTGTCTTCGATGTCCGCATCACAGTGAGTGTTCGATTACGATATGTTTGTAGTAAGTGTATCCTATGCATGGCCAGTGTTATCTAAAGGGCAAGGTGAGGCACATGCATAGGGAAGGCAATGTGCAAATTTTTAAAGATCATATAAGTTGCTTATAAATAGAATTTTAAGCCATAATGAAGAGTATCTGAAAGTCAAAACATTCCAATTTCTTGGTAGAAATGATGGTAACTTAAGTCAATAATAGCCTCCTAAAACAAAAAAAAGGAAATACCGAACAACATAGTAACTGAAGAATACAGACACAGATAAAGAGAACTGGAGATGATACCCTCAAGCTTTGGGGGGCTGAGAGAGAGAGAGAGTCAAAACATTTCCAAAAATGGAAATGGAATTTTGGCTAGCTTGGTAGAAATGATGGTAACTTAGGTGAACAGTAGTGTCCTAAAACAAAACAAAATAAATACTGAACCAAATAATAGCTGAAGAATAGAGACAAACAAAGAGAAGCTGGAGAAGATACTGTCAAAATTGAAGTTGAGAGGACAAAACTTTGGAGAGAGAGGGTGGGTGGATGACGGGAAGTTGTTGCAGTTGTGGGCTACGAGTTTCTGCTGTGGCAGAGTGCGTATATTCAAGTGTGCAAAAGAGAAAAGTCTGTTTAATGTGCTGCAAAGTTCCCTAATTTTTAAGCCTGTTATATTTTTCTTTCTTTCTTCTTCTTCTTTCTTTAAAGCTTTGGATTGGCTGAAAAAGCACCAAGCACGCATTTGGTGTGCCTTAAGCATTGCCCAAAGTCTCGTGTTCGTGTCTGATTAGGTTGCTTAGCCTGAGTCTGTCTCATGTTTTTGCCCTTGCACCTGCCATGGGTTGCACTTTTGACAATGCTTATTATCGATAAACTCATTAAACATGTTGAAGATGAGGCTCCATGGGACATAAATTGTGTCCATGAAACTAATTTAGAGCAAGAATAGTAACAAAATTAGGATTGTGAAGGGAAGCTTCAGTTGTTAATGGTTAAAGATCTGCAAGAACAGAACCTCTATGATGTAGATATAATTTAGTAATTCAGTAAAAAAAAAAAAAATTAGACTAGTAAAAATCAATGATTCAATGGTATAGATTTTGTTACCTTTGAATTGTTATTAATGAAAAGTATAGAATTGGGGAAGATAATGGTGTATAAGATGGGTTGCTAAAAAGGGAGAAATGCATTTGGAGTGTATTTTATCATTAAGAACCTATAAAATAAATAGCAAAATTTTCTAGAAGTAGCAAATCAACTATGCTATATGTGGATTAAGATTGTTGGGAAAGCCAAAAGTGATACTATGAACATAAGTATAGCGGAAGTGGGTATCAAAATACCAAATATGTCCCCTATATAACCTTGGTAAGATTAACTCTTTCTTCTCCATAAAGAATTCTTTCAAAAATTATAAACCTAATCTTTTTAAAAAGTACATTCAATGCTTTTGTGTTTATGAACACCAAAGTTGTAGCGCAAGATTTTGATTAGTAAGTAAGAATTTTATTAAAAAGGACAACATGGGATATAATTAAATAAGATGAAATGAGAATTTTTTGTTCATGAAAAGCTAGAAGTACCACTTTTAAAGTTTGAGTGCCTGAAAAGTTTGCCAAATAATATTCTCATTAGTGATTGATTTAAAGGTTAGGGACAGTGGGATGGGTGTGTGGGTAGGAAAATTTGACTATGTGGTGGTGAAAAAGGATTTGATTGTGCTTTAATTTCAGATTGTTTTATCTTGGATTGAATGGAATTGGGAAAGTCGATTCATGTAATGTGGCATGAGCCGTTGTTAATGTTTGTCTCGCCAGTTGAGGTGAATCCTACTTGTGAATTGCTTGTATTTGACTTCTAAATGTGTTGATAGCTGACGCAAATGCATAGATAGTTGAGATTATTACACGGGCCAATTTCAGTGCACGTATAAGCCAATATCACTATTTTATCCCTATACCCTATGGAATATAGTGGGAAATGGATAAGGAATCAAGAGAAGGAAGAAATTCCACCAAAAAAAAAAAAAAATCAAGTATTGTGACATCTGTCAATGGACAACAGTGATAACACAAAAAGAGAAGCCAATGAAGAGAAAGTGGGATCAGGCAGGGAGTTGTTTATTACTGAAGAAATGTGCAGGGTGCTTGTGGCATGGTGTTGTATCTTCTTGGCATGGAAGATTAAAAAAAATCAAACTAAGTAGGAAAGTGATGTGTCTATGGATCTTGATTGCTGTATGGATTAGGGAGCCACTTGATCTTCCTCGACGGGTCGAACTGAAACGAGTCCAATCTCTGTTGCTTTGAACTTGGATCATACACATCACAATTAATAAACATGAGGTCAGAGGATGGCGGGAACTCGTTCTTCAGTATATTCTCTAACGCTCTAGTCAGGAATC
The DNA here is from genome assembly GCA_025585075.1 of Nepenthes mirabilis. Lineage (NCBI taxonomy): Eukaryota > Viridiplantae > Streptophyta > Magnoliopsida > Caryophyllales > Nepenthaceae > Nepenthes > Nepenthes mirabilis. The sequence goes on from JAODPA010108592.1 coordinate 7,954, forward strand.
TTTCTTAGATAGATAGAAAGATAGGAGGAATATATGAATAATGCGTGGATGCGTGTAATGGGGGATTAAGTATTTGGGTGCGTTCGGCAAGGGAGCAGTTTTAGGGGATGGAGGACAGAGCTCCGAGGAGTGCGTCGGTCTCCTCTTTGAAGGGTGGATTAGAGTTGGAGGATTTAGTTTCGATGAGTGCACCCGACTGAAAGGCGGCTTACTAGAGGGAGAGAGTTTTGCACTCATCGAGGTGTATTTGGTTGATGAATGCACTCGTAGGTAGATGGCTAATTGGAGGAGAAAAAGATTTTTGGGTGATGATGATGAGGAGAGGGACGCTCGTCGGTCTCCTCTTTGGTTACAGACGGAGGGGCTCTCCATGCCACGTTCTATGAGTCGCCTTTATCAGTCTTGCTGCCCGAGGACTCGGAGCTGGTGGGAGGCCTATACAACCATCGGCTAGAGTAGAAGAATGAGGCCTCCTTGGTGACGAGAAGGGAGTGGGCATGCTTTCTAAGCCTTCTTTCTGGGCATTCCTTCTTTCCTCTCCTTTTCTTCTATTTTTCTCTCCCTATTTTTTGCTTGCTAGAGATCCCCCTTGCTTGCAAGGATGAAGGGATATTTATAGTTTTGGAGTTGATTTAGCCTTTCTTGGATATCACGGTTGGCAACAGCTACCAGTGTTGATTTGCTGAGTTGTCCTGGAGACCGTGGGTGCTTGCTATGGCAAACACGGCTGTCTGCGAGCGTTCTTTCCTTCGTTAGGGCAATCCTGAGGATCGCTGCATGGTGATTGCCTTTTGGGGAACTATTTGCTGAATCGTGACTGCTATCCTAGGGGGCATGCGATCTTAGGCCGAATATTCGTTGAGTTGTCTCTGTAATTTTGGCAAGTGTCATCCATGTATTCACGGGGTGTTGCGGCAGATTGGCGGTAGTTGTCTGCTGATGCTTCTTTCATGGCCACTAGGAACTTCGTGCTGGCAGCGGCATATGGGCTCATCCACTTGGCTGGTGCAGCTCGGCCATTTTTGGGCTGAGCTGCACGGGCTGCTAATTGTGCCTGCCATGGCTCCTTTTGGGCTTTAGGCTTCATGGAACTTCCTGAGCGTGTTTACTGGTGGGCTGGATTTTGGGCCGGCCCATAAAGTTACTGGACCATTAGAACGGCTATGAAAACCGCTTTTTCCAATTTTCTAGAAAACTCAGAAAATTATAGAAAACTTATGTCTAATGAGTGCAATATATAAAACAACTCAATACTTCAATATAGCCCCAGAAACTATAGCTACAAGTACTTGACTCAAAATAACTAAAATAACATCATAATAGTTTGTACGTCTCCCCAGTGACTTGGTCCTACTGTCCATCGTATGTTAACCTGTACCATTCTGAAAGAATAAAAGACAACATCAAACGAGCCAAATGCACAATGAGTAATTCCATAGTCTAGAAATATAATAAAATCCATGTATACAACAATAATAGAGATTAAATCAAATATCAACAATATGAAAATTAATATCTTGAGCTCCAAGAGTATATGGTTCTAAGAAGTCACATCGGACAAAGAAAAGCTCAATGATCTCAACAATAATGTGCCGACCCTGACCCATTGACCTTGGGCCAAATCGAACCATTTGCCTCAACAAACTCAACAAAGATATGGCAACCCAAAACTGTTGATTGTCGGTCGAACTTGACCATGCCATGTCAACAATCGCAACGGGAATGTGGTGGCTTGAATCCATTGACCTTGGTTTGATCTCGATGAGGATTGTATATTCTTCCACGGTGCACCTTTATGACCCTTGATCCCGGTGACTCACTATCACTCGTAGAGTATGACCTGATTGTCTCACAACCATTCCAAATGGTAGAATTATCTATAGTTTCGACGATTCTTCACCACTTCTAGAGTGGTGCCTAATTGCCTCACAACCACCACTTGTGAGGGACCTTGTGTAGTCCCGATGATTCTGTATTACTCCTAGAGTGATGTTTGATTGTCTCAAAACCATCTCCAATGGTTAGACCCACATATGAATATCCTAGATATTTAGATCTCAACAAATCACATAGGCATCATCGGAGGATATACAACATATATATGCCCCTGAGATTATCATAGTGGTCACAGTATTGAATGATGAGGACTATACTAGAGCACTTCGACGCCCATATATCCGAATATTTTAGTGCCTTTATATATCCTTTTTTACCTTATCTATGGAATGTAGAATGGTATCTATTATACAAGACTGGACTATGGAAATTCCTAAAGTCACATGTCGTTCTTACACGTTGTCCGGCACCTCACTTAAACAAGACTAATATTATCAAGAATTATGACAAGAATATGACATGAAATAAGACTTATCAGTAATATAAAAACATAAGACAATTGAAGGACTGAATAGTTACTTTGTAATCGCATCCCAAGGAGAGATTTAATCTGTCTACTAATCAATTTATCATAGCTTAGCCCTTAACTTCCTTCATAGTTATCATTGACTATGTTAACTAATAAATAATAAAACCTCACTCATCATATTGGGTTGTCCAAAATATATCTTTAGGAAATTATTTCAATATCGGGTCAACTGAGATATATTCTTGAAAAATTATTTATACAATCTGTACTCTAAATAATTACCAAAATATTTTTTTACCATTGGTCATCTGAAATATATCCCTAAAAAATTATTTATACAATTTGTACTCTAAATAATTGGAAAAATATTTTTTACCACTAAATAATTAATTACCATACTTAAATAATACATCAATTTGCCAAAAACTATTTTTTTTCCTCATTCTCACGTGCGCAGCAGCACAAAGCAGCCTGTCCTCTGCGGAGCTGCTCCCTATGTGATGAATAGTGCTAGTTGAAGAACATGCAGTGTCCTTGCCCCTGTTTTTTCCATGGTAGTTTTTTGTTTGAATTTCTTCCAAATTTGAGTTCTTTAATATTTGACCCATAAAAATTATCAATATCATCATATATCATCACTATACAGTTATTAGAACCAAATTTATGCATGAAACATTGCAAATCAACCTCCAATTTCTTCGATTTTCCTAAACCCTCATTTCTCCATCATATTTGGATTTCTCTCAAATTTGACCTCATGAGGAAGATTTGAGACAAATGAATGATCATTAAATATTTGATAGGTATTGGATTATGGAATAACAAGAAAATTAAGGAATTACGTGCCAATTAATATGTATCAATCCATTCCTATTTATTTTCTAGGGTTTCTTTCCTTTTTGGGTTTCCTTCTCCAAATTCGTGATATGCACTATGTTTCCGGCCTCCAAAATTTATAGACAATTAGCTTAAGCCACCATTGACCTGTTCGGAGCCATTTGATTGGTCAAATTACGTGTTTGAGTGCCCAAATGTGGCTATGATGGCTGTCTCCCCTGTCTTGTGGCATTCTTGACCATCTCCACAAATTTGCCCAATTTTCACGAAATTTCCAACTATATGTTGGTTATTTGGTAATATTAAGATGTAATCATAGCTTATGGTTAGGTTAATTCCTCAATTAAGTCCAAATTATGCTTCAATTTGAAGAACTTCGAGCTTGTGTTTGGTTCTCCTCCATAATTTAATTTAACTTAATTATTCATAATTAGGGGATAATTAGCCCTTCATCTCAATTTATAATTATTCCATGATTATACCCAATTGATATATATTAAAAGCCCTAATTTATTTGATCAATTGATATTTTAATTTAACTCCAATAATTTAGTTCTTTATAAAATTTCGGATTCTATTTTAGAATACTAAATTATTATCAAATAATTCTTAAATTAATTAATCTTTCTACTCAAAATATTTGTATCTTAAATGGGTCCAAAAATTATTCTCAAAATATGCTAATTAGTCTTTCAAATTCACATCCGGATTTATGTTTGTCATAATATATAATGTGATTTTTTGAAGAAAAATCCAGGACATTGTGTATGTACGTGTACATTGATAATTATTTACAATTCTTGCTTAATTTCAGATTGCTTATAAGGTTGGAGATCCAGATATTCCTAGGCCTTGGAGTCGGTATTCCAAGGAGAAAGAAGAGAAGACTGAATCTGGAAAGAAAGCTTCTGATGGAAACGGTTCCATTAGCAATGGTTCTGGAAAGGGCAGGTATAGCGTTGATAAGGGAAATGGAAACTATGATCCCAAGCTTGAGGAATTTCTTCTGGTAATGCAGTCACGGAGTAAATCAAAACGGTGGGCTGATGATGCACTGGTGGCTCTTGCTACTGACAAAAATGCCAGCGTGGGTGATGAGTTAAATTTGTTAAAGAAGGAAGGCGAAAGGAAGTCAGTTTTGTCAGAGGTTGATGTAAATGTTAGTGCTCACAGGGACAATTTACTGCAGGATCAAACACCGGAGAAATCACAAAATTTTGCTCAGGATGTAGTAGTCTCAGATGTGGATTACTTTAAGAGCAGGGTTAAAAAGGATTGGTCAGATTCAGAAAGCGATGTTGAGAATGATGATGATGATATTGCTCATAATAATGGCAATGATCCAGTTATGAAAATGGATCCCGATGGACCGTATGTTTCTATTGAAGGTGTTGTTTCCCAAGATAAGGGGCCTTCTGGAGTGCATGATGGTGAGTTGACAGACTCTGGCAGACCGTCATCTAGTCTAAAAGATGCAACGGAAGAAGTTTTAGAGACTGGCCGCCTTTCGGAAGAAGTTTTAGAGACTGGCCGCCTTTTTGTCCGTAACCTCCCTTATACTGCAAGGTAACATTTGTCACTGTACCTCATTGGATAATGATCCTCTTCTTGTAGTTTTGATTCTCGCTCTGACTGTGTGTTCATTAAACAGTGAGGAGGAGCTGGAGGCACTCTTCAGCGAATTTGGCAATGTCTCAGAAGTCCATCTTGTTGTTGATAAAGAGACAAAACGTTCCAAGGGATTTGCGTATGTTCTTTATAGTGTCGCAGAGTCTGCAGCAAGGTAATTGGTTCCTTCTCAGAATCTTTTGTTACACTTCTTTATCCCCTATGGCTTTCAGTGCAATGACTTCCTCCATATTATTATTATTATTTCTCTGGGTGAGGCGATTATCAGGTAAGTACTCTTTTTAAGAAAGCAGCTTTCCTATTTACTGCAAAACAGAACCACAGTGGGGTTACTAAAATCATTAATTGTAGATGGTCGTTCATTCAAACTTTAAATGTTGTCTAGGCTGTAACATAATGCAGTTGGTAATCCTGTAAGCATGCATCAAACCAAACCAAACTTATCCTTTTCCCATTAAATTAGGATTGCGACTTGGATTCTAGGCCTCCATTTGGGTGTCTTTGGTGTATCCTCTGCTAGCTCCATTGAAAAGGATTTGGTATACAGGTCACCCACCTCTGCATGGGCAAGGGAAGGAAAACACCAGTGGTGTTTTCCTATCCACAAACCAAGATCCAAATAGGGAATAAAAAGAAAAAAAACAAGAAAAGCAAAGCGCTCTACAAGACAACAAAGCCCCCAATAATTTCAACCTTCTCCTTGCAATAATTCTCATATCATTGGAGACGTTTAGGGCATGTTCTAATTGGAAAATAGTTTTCTATTTTCCATTTTTCATTTTTCATTTTTCTTTTCCTTTTTTCCCTCTTCCATCTCCATTTATAGTTTTCCAGAAAACTTGTTCATTTGTTTATTTTAGAAACATACCAATTTCACCTAGTAATTTTTTATATATAGTTAGCCGGACATTGGTCATTCTTCATATGGTTAGAATTATTAAGCAAATCAATTTACTTAGAGCTTACTTTAAGTTGTTTGATTTTAATTCGATAAGCTTAGCAAATTGAAACAACCTATTTTATGGACTCATTTAAGTGAGGTGTAAATTTTAAACAAGATATTACTTGATATATTCATTTACAATAAACTATATGTTCGAACTCATTTGTATAGCTCGAGTTATTTGATGTTAATTAATAAATGAGTCATGATTGAAAGCTAATTTTAAGCTTGCCAAATGAACATGCTAAGTCTAAGTAGAGTAACAATCAATACATTTATAGCTTATCTATGGTGGTTAATTGTCAATGAGTGTGGCAATTTATGACTTAGTTCTTTAAAATGATGATCTTCTGAGTTAACAATTTAGTTGGTTTATTTTTGTCATTAAATTAATGTTGTACAAATGATTAATTATTTGAAGGTATAAGAAATGTTAGGCAGTGGATTAATTGGTTTTTAGGCTGCATGGTTGCGTTCTAAAAAGATGACATTTTTGGCTTTTCATATCAAGTGACATTACCTAATTCTCAAGGTGAAAAAAGTTGACTATGGAAAATTTTTAAAATATTTTTTTAGTTGACAAAACAATGTTCTCAGCGTAAAAAATTCTCAAAAGATTGGTGCATAAGTTAGACTTCGAAAATTGTGGTATACATTTATTTATGAGCAGTGAAAAATTTGAATAACATATTTTTGATTATTTCTGAGTTTTCAGAAATTCTGTTTGAAGTTAAAAAATTTAATAGTGTTTGAAGTTATAGAAAATTTCTCAGAAAACAATCTCAGTTTTTTGCTACTGAATTGTCCCTGCTGCAATATCAAAGAATTTTGAAAAGCCTAATTGCCTTTCTGTTCTGGTCCTTAATGGATGAGTCCAACACATATATTAACAGTAAATGAAGGAATTATCTCACTGCATATGCAATCCACCAGCTCTGAAAGATCCAAGACAAGTGTATCATACCCACATTTTGAAAGAGTCACCTGTCTCCAATAAACCAGAACTCCGGGTTGATTATACCCGTCCATATTTGATTCCAAGCTGCAGCCTGAATATGATTCCACATTGTAATCTGAATAACCGTCTTGACTTCCAATAAATAGACCTTCCATGACACTCTTGAAAACATTATTACTGATAGCATCCTAATTGTACACTACCTTAACATTAATAGCCATGGTGCTAGAATCCGAACTGAGCCATGTAATTTTTACATAATTTTTTTTGCATCATTGTATTTTTCTAGGAATTTAGGTAAATTTAGTTTGAATTTCAATATTGTAAAAAAATTAGAAACTCCATCGTGAAAGTTGGGGTATTTCAATGTATACTAATGGTAAAGGCTAAAAGACCCACATACCTTTATATGGGGGAATAAATTGTTGAAATCTTCTTCTATATTCGATTGTTGCCTTGTTGCTATTGATGGCTAGTTTGTATTTCCGCACTTTTACTAGCAACTTACTTGCGAACTACGAACTTGACACTGACATAAGTTTTTGCATTGCTTCTCGGGACCAACTTTGAGCACCTGAGAGTGCTTATGGGTTAACTTGGCTAGCGTCCGTTCCCGTGGGAATCGGACGTGCCATACGGTTTGCTGCTATAAAAATTTAGACCGTGATAGCTAATATCAGAGATGAACTTACGAGAGGAGTTGTAAGAAGGTTCTTGATTTTCGAAAAATCACACACGGTGGGATTTGGACCTAAGGGATGCCACAATTGGCTACTTAAACAACTTTGGCGGTTCATCCGACCGTAGTGGTTCGGATTGAGCCATTGAGAGACGGATGACTGAACTCGAGACTCGAGATGAGTCATTCGATAGGATGGAAAGGTGGGCAGATAGTCTTATCGGCAAGCTGAGGGCCCTGGAAGAGGTAATTAAGGACCTGATGGATGATGTTCACGACTCTAAGAGTATTGCAAGATGAGAACGCCAAGCTCACCGATAAGCTGAGCTTTCTAGTGCATGTTGCCGTAACTAATGGTAGTGTCTTTAGTAGTAGTAGAGTCAAGCCCCCAGAATCTTGCTTATATGGTGTTGTGCAAGATTTGAAGGAGCTTGACAATTTCATCTTCGACTTGGAGCAGTATTTCAGGGTTGCAAAGATGGACTCTGATGAGGCAAAGGTTGCCATGTACTTGACCAGTGATGCCAAGCTATGGTGGAGAACCAAATATGAGGAAATGACCTAGGAAAAATTAAATATTGACTCATGGGAAGACCTCAAAAGAAAACTGATGGCATAGTTCTACCCGGAGAATACTGAGTTCATATCACGAAGGAAGCTCAAACAGGTTAAGCACACAAGAACTATTAGAGATTATGTTAAAGCTTTCTCGGCATGTATGTTGGATATTAAAGACATGTCTGATAAGGATCGTCTGATCCATTTCATTGATAACCTATAGCCATGGGCTCAGATGGAATTGTTCAGACAACGGGTGTAAGATCTGACTTCTGCCCAAAACGCAGCCGAAAGACTTGTTGATTATACAATTGAGAGGGGCAACTGAAATCAAGAGAATAGTGGTAATCTCATGAAGAAGCCTACGCATAGTGCATCAAGTGTCAACAAGTCAGAGTCCAAACGGGGGAAGTAGCTTTTAGAAGAATTCGTTGTCGACGAACTCCCAGAGTTTTAAGGGAAGCATCAGTACGTCAAGTAGAAGAAGGCAACTTTTGGTGGGTGCTTCCTATGTGATGGGCCACATAAGGTGGCACATTCCAAAACAAAGGACCTCTTGAGTGCGCTACAAAGAAAATGTGATCCACTAGAGACAGGAGATGATGAGAATATACTATGGAGAAGTACGCCGAAGCATCTATCAAATCCATAGATTTGATGTATGTGGAACTACCAAGTGAACGGAAGGAGTGCCCACGCCATGGTAGACACGGGAGCTACTCACAATTGTGGCCGGAGTCGAAATTGACTGACTGGGGTTATGATTGGAAAAAGATGGCAGCAGCATGTAGGCTATGAACTCAAAGGCAAAGCCCACCCTTGGTGTTGCCAAGTCAGTGCTGGTACGATTTGGAGAGTAGAGTAGGAAGCTGAATTTTTCGGAAGCACCAATGAATGACTTTGACCTAATCTTGGGGATGGACTTCCTTAAAGTGACTAAGGGAGTGTCAATGCCTTACTTGAACTTGGTGCTCCTCATGGGCGAAAGTTCGTGTCTGGTGAACGCCTCCAAGAGGCTAAAAGAACTCGAGAGGAAGGATAAGGACAAGGTACTGTCTACAGTCCAACTCAAGAAGGGTTTGAAGAAAGGCGAGCCTACCTTCCTTGCTGCTTTGTTAGTGGACGAAGATTTCATGGTTGAGCCTTTACCGCCAGAAGTTAGCCCACATCTAGAAGAATTTGAAGAGATGATGCCAACGGAGTTGCCTAAAGTGTTTGAGGAAAGTAGCACCTTTAATGGATTTATTTAAGAAGGATAGGAAGTGGGAGTGGACGAAAGCATGCTAGTAAGATTTTGAGGAGCTCAAGGGCGCAATAGTGATGGAGCCAGCGCTAGCCTTTCTAGATGCGACCAAGCATTTTGAGGTACAGATGGATGCGTCAGAAGTCACTCTCAGAGGGTTCTTATTGCAGAAACGGCATCCAGTAGCCTATGAAAGCTGAAAATTAAATGAGGCCGAATGACATTATATAGCCCAAGAAAAGGAGTTGCTAGTGATTATTTACTGTCTGAGGATATGGAGACATTATTTGCTCGGCTCTAAGTTTGTGGTGAAGATTGACAAAACTGCCGCAAGCCATATCCTCACCTAGCCGAAGTTGACATTGAAGCAGGCTCGGTGGCAGGAGTTTTTTGCAAAATTTGACTTGGCATTGGAGTATAAATCTGGATGTTACAACCAGGCTGTAGATGCCCTTAGCAAAAGATCGGACCTTGCTGCCTTATCTTGAGTAGCCTATGTATTGACAGGCAAGATTGCCACGACCATCAAAGAACAAGTAAAGTCAAATCTTGAGAAAGATTCAATGGCCGTGACACTACTTCGACTTATCTGGGAGGGCAAGACTCGAAGATTCTGGGTAGATGATAGATTGATATTCATTAAGGGACACTAGATTTTCATACCCAAGGCTGCGGATTGAGAAAGGCGCTCCTCAGAGAATGTCATGATACTCTATGGGCCGGCCACCCTGAGTTCGTTCAGAAGGGCTATTATTGGTTTAAAATGAAGGAGGACGTGGTGAGCTATGCGAAGACATGTCTCACCTGTCAACAAGATAAGGTTGAGCGGCAGAAGATGACGAGGTTGTTTGAACTCCTCATTGTACATAACAGAGCCTATGAAAGTGTTTCTTTAGACTTCATTATAGGGTTGCCCAAGGTCAGTGAGTATTCGTGCATCTTGGTAATAGTGGACCGCTTATCAAAGTATGCTATTTTTGTTCCGACAATGAGAAATTGTTCATGCGAGAAGACAACATCTTTATTTTTCAAACACATAATCAAATATTGGGGAGTGCCCCAAAATATTATGAGTGACCGAGGTGGACGTTTCATTGGAGCCTTTTGGACAGAACTCTTCAAACTGCTTGGATAAGAATTGAATATTTTTATCAAGCTATGATCATTAAACTGACGGTCAAACAAAGAGATTCAATGGCCTACTCGAAAAATACTTGTGACATTTTGTAAGTGCCAATCAGAAAGATTAGGTGAAACTCCTTGATTTTGCTCAATTTTACTTTAACACTTAAAAGTGTTTTTTTTCAAATAAGAGTTCTTTTGAGATTGTAATAGGTCAGTATCTGCTTCTTCCACACACCGTGGCTAAGCAATACAAATGAAAGTGTCTTCGTGCTTACAACTTTGCTCGAGAGTAGAAGCAAAACACGGAGATTGCCAAAGCCTGTTTGGAGAAAGCGTCTTGTCGAATGAAGAAGTGGGCAGATCAGAGTAGACTGTCTATATAATTCAAGGTAGGAGATCTTGTGCTGGTGAAGCTTCTCCAAGAGCAAAGGCGGTTTCTCAGAGGAAGAGACAAGTGCCTCCTACGAAAATATGAAGGGCCTGTCTAGATAATTGCCCGTGTGGCGAAGGCATCATACAAGATAGATTTTTCAAAATGGATGAAGGTTCACCCCATCTTCCATGTGAGCTGTTTGAAGCCATATTATCCTAACATGGAAGACCCTTCACACAATCAATTACAGTGCTCCAACATTCGGATGAAGCCACCACCGGTACCAGAAGTTGAAGAATTTATTGTTGAACTGGAGGTGACAATATCGACAGAGAAGAATAGGAAAGAAGTGCTCGTGAACTGGAAGGGGAGACCAACTGATGAGACAAGCCGGGAATTCGCTGAAGAATAAGACTGAAGAAGTAAGAAGCCAAAGCCACCCTGAAGATCAAGTCAACGAGGATGTCAACAATTTAGTAGGAGGATGTTAGAATCTTAACTGAGCCATATAATTTTTATATAATTTTTCTCATATAATTGTATTTTTCTAGGAATTTAGGTGAATTTAGTTTGAATTTTAGTATTATAAAAAAATTAGAAACCTCATCATGAAAATTTGGACATTTCAATGAGTATTAGTGCCAAATGCCAGAAGGCCCAAATGCCTCTATATGGAGGAATGAATTCTTGAAATTTTCTTCTATATCCAATTGTTGCTGTTGATTGCTTGCTTGTGTTTTTGTACTTTCACTAGCGACTTGTGTATTACGAACTCGACATTGACATAAGTTTCCGCGTTCCGTCTTGGGACCAATCCCGAGCCATTGAGAGTACTCATGGGTTAACTTGGCTAGCGTCCGTTCCTGCGGAAACCAGACATGCCGTATGGTTTGCTACTACAAAAATTTGGACCTTGACGTATGGAAGCCCTTCACATTGTATCTACTTCTTTTCTCCAACTGAGTAGTATCAGGTGGGTTAGCAGCCAAACTCCTCCCACATATCTCACACGTGGCTATCAACACAGATCTAGCAGTCTTCAAAAGAATAGTAGAAGCAGAAAGAAAAAAATCTCTCATTGTGACCCTCAAGCTGGTGACCACTTGCTCTGCAAACCAAAGTTTTAATCTTTTATATCATATGTGAATATGATATACATTGAAACTCAAAATTGTCAGCTGATGCCTCCTCTTCTGCACCCAGCTTGGTTAACTGAATTTCCCTTAACCAAATTATCTGAACGATTCTTGAACTGGAACACAACACTGGAATTAGTGTATTGATTTACGAGCTTTCTATTTAAATAGTAATCAAGCTAGGCTTAAAATGATAACAAGGGTGGGGATGGAAGTAAGGGTAGCTTGGTAGAGGGCAATTCAGTTGCTCTTTACCCAGACCAATGTTTGTATGCCTGTATGGAGATTGTGGCAAAAAAAAAAAAAAAAAAGAAAGATAGAATAGCATCCACTTTCTGAACGATTGTGGGAGAACAAAATCAGGGTAAATGCCAATCTGTATGCCCTGTTTTCATGATTTAGGTTGCTTCATACAAAATTACAATTTTCATGATTTTCCTTGCCAGGATAAGCGGGAAATAGACAAAATAATATTCAAAGATTTGATTTCTATAGATTTTTACATATCTGTACAACATGTAAATGTAAAATCAAATATTTCTATGTGAAGAGAAAATAAGCAAGTTGAAGTAAAACTATCATCTATAAAAAAAAAAAAAATGGTTAACCAAACAAATGCAAGTTTCAATGTTATCTAAACTGGTATCCTTGACTTCTTTTTTTTTTTTATTCAAGCCACACAGGTGTGTGTGTTAGCATTTGCTTGGATAATTATCTTCTAACAGGCTAAAAATTGGAAGAAGAGAAATGAAGCACATGCTTATATTTTCTAGCACCCCTACAAATAGGAGGAAGAAAGGTGAGGTGAAATGGGAGAGAGAGGAAATCATCCACTTGTTCCAACACATGGCAGACACCTACTCCTATTTGTAAGAGAAAAGTTGAGGGAGGTGAAGAGTCTTCCTCTAAATAATTGAGCATAAAGGAAGGGAGTAGGTAATATCCATCTTAATTTGGAGGGATTTGGCTGCTTCCTCTAATAATCATGAGGGAGCCGTTTGGCTTGCAATTTAAATTGGAGAGTTGTTCTCCCTCCTCAAGGGGGGGAGGTCGTGAATTGGCATCATTTATTAAACCCACATGAGGCCAGCCAGCCCCATGTGGTTAGAAAGAGAGAGAGTTTGTGGCTAGTCCACTCCATGACAAAAAACCCTTTACCCTTTTGGGCCCAATGATCCTACTACATTTTATCTGAAGTTCCAAGCCACGAGCCACACAATATACTCATCGTAACTTTCATGTGTCATGGACATGGTTAACACTATCCCAAAATTCTTTAATGTGTGTGACATTATTTTCAACATAAGAAAAATTGTGTTAAATCTCATTTGAATAGTTAATATATATTTTAATTATAATTGAATTTTTCTTTTTCAATTCCTTTTAAAATTAATTATTCATAGTNNTATTCATAGTAATTAACTAATAGCTTTTGTAAATTATAAATAAACTAAGTGGTATATTATGATTGTCCGGATAAAGGGAATCAAAATGATCTTCAATTTGCAAAATCTGTCGTTGAAATTACCATGCCAAGAAATTTCTACTATAATTCTTTGTCCTAAACAAAGTTTAGGTGTGGAAAAAATGCTCACCTTTCTATAAAAATGTTTGTTCAAATTTTTTTTAATGAATTTAATAAATGATTCAATCAATAGAATTAGAAACTTATTTTTGTAGTTTGTATTCTACATTGGCCATGTATTTATGCATCATTAATTCACTCAATCACATAGGAAATCTTGCATTTTGGGGGTGATGGTTCCTTTGTTGATGACTTATTTGTCTCTGAAAAAATCTCCTTTTGTTAGGGGTTATGGTTCCTTTGTTGATGACTCATCTATTTCATTGTGCTTCTCTCTCCAAGGGCATATATTGGTAATTTAAAGTATTGTGATTCGTCCAAAAGATACTAAGGCTATCTCAAGTTTAAGGATTACTTGCACGACTATTATACGAGGAATTCTTGTTGGCATATAAGCAAAGCTTTCATTGAAGAATGAGATCTATTAGGATCATCACATACTCCCAATGGTGAAAATTTCATCATGGTAACTAAGGCGGTTGGGGTTATGGGTCCATCACGTTTAGATATGCTTTCATATTCTTAGTTGTCGAAATTATCAAGATATAATCCTCATTGTGAGGAGTATAAGGTATGATAAAATTTGAGAGAACCCTAACTGGAGTATCCAACAATCACTTAGTCGAGTCAATTTATTAAACACAAACATGCACATTTGCCATACTTTTATCTGCATAGGTAACAATGAGTTTATTCAATCCCTACGATGGGTTGAAATAATATGTAAAGCATAACTGCATCACTATTATCCCATCTTTGAAATTCTATCATTATAAATATGTAATACTAATGTTTATACGCAAGTAAAATTGGTTCGTGAGACCTTCAACAAAGATACGCCATTAACCCCCCAGCACCTGAAGTTTGATTGCTTCCTTCAGGTAAACTTACTTCTAGAAATCTCAGTTAAAGATATGTTGAGTTGACACATAGACTCTGTTATGCTCTTTATAGTATTGAAATTGCATTTATAGATTATGTTGTATTTGGCATAATGATTGAGATTGTTTCTTGAGCAGTTTTGGTATGCTAATAATAATTGTACTTTTTTTTTTCTGTCTTGTTTTCCCTTTTCAAGTGAATTTGTTCATCAGAAATGGAGAATCATCCAAGAGTTGGAAAATTCAAACATTGTGTGTAGATTTTTTTGGTGCTATAAAAATGCCATGACCATTCATTTTTTATTACAGATTATCAAATGCCATTCAAGTGAAGGCAAAATACTCCTCACAAAATGCATATTGCTATATGTCATTGTTATATAATATAACTCTTGTCGTATTGCAATATGATGATTGAGATAGTTTCCTACGGCAGAAGTGCAGTGCTTTTTGTGCCTTTTTTATGCATTATTATTCTTGCTGTCTTGTTGTTGTAATCAGGGCACTGGAAAAGTTGGACCATTCCATTTTTCAAGGCAGATTATTACATGTTATGCCAGCAAAAGCTAAAAACCCTTCCCCAAATCAAGTGTAAGTCTCAAAATATTGTTTCCTTCTGTGCTGTTCATGTTTGCTTTGTTAATTAATGTGGCTCTCCTGTTTGTCCATGAATGAGGGGTGTACGTTGATGTTCCTCACTTTGCAGAACAAATGTCTCTGGGAGACATGTGAAAACATTTAAGCAACAGAAGGAGGAAGAGAGAAAGGCATCTGAAGTGCGTGGAAGTACTCAAGCATGGAACAGTTTGTTCATGCGCCCCGACACTGTATGACTGAAATTTCTAGCAATTGAAGTTTCTATTTCTCAATTTAGTGTCAAACTATGTTGTCCTTGCATAACTACAATACCGATATATATGTGTATATGGTATTGTCCTGATTTTGATATTAGCTTGTCTTGTTGATCTAACTGCGCTGATGTGCTAGATTTTGCGATATGGTAGAAGTTGAATAAAATGTTGCAGGATGTTGTGTGCTTTTCCTATTTTTCCTTTCTAACTTGTTGTCCCCATTGAATGATTTTGTTAGGTTGTTGATGGTGGGTTCTTCTTGTCTTCCATTTCTTTTTTAATGTATTTTTCCTTGACATGGTGAGAGGTTATGCTTAGTAGTATTGGTAAGTGGAACAGGAATTTCCTAGTGCAATAGCAACACTAGGGATACTGAAAATGCGAGTCAAGAGCATTTAATAATTATTTGGTGTTAATGTAATGCCGTGGGTCGGACTGATGAAATTCTATGCATAAGATGTTTTATGTCAGATAATTATGTGATCTTTTTACGTTTTCCAAAGTTGAACAGTGATTTGGGGGGGTCTCAGCCCATTACTCGAGTAGAACCATACCCAAGGTACACTAACCGAAATACAAATATCCTTGTATAACTATTAACAAACCATGAATAAAAAACATATGGGAGAGTGACAGGACCCACAGACCAAAATAACTTGAATGGAGGGAGAAAACCGGAATCACCTCTCAAGGATCAGAAACACATACCATGAGGACTGTGAAGGCCATCCATTGGAACCTTATAGCTGCAGTTCACAAATTTTCAAGCAAGTTCTACTACATTTCAAGTAGAGTCCAAGGCCTGTTTAGTTTAAAAAAATAATATTTTGTTTTTCATTTTTTTACTTTCTTCCTTTTCCACCTTTTCACTTTCACAGTTTTCCTGTGAAACTCGTTCCTTTATTTCTGTTGGAAATGTGCCAATTTCCGCCTATCAATGTTTATTGATAGTTTTGAACAATGCATCAATTGTTTGACAGATGGTTAGAGGGGTAAATAAAATGAATTTACTTGAACTCGGTTTGAAATTATTTTTTGAAGCTTGTTTTAGCTTAAATTAATAAGCTTAATAAGTTGAATCATGCCTATTTATGAGTTCATTTGGATGAGTATCAAATTTTAAACTTTGGAATACTTGATATATTTTTCTATAATAAATCAATTGCTCGAATTCAATTTGTTATAGTTTTGTTCATAGTTACCAAAGTTGCGAAACCCATGTTCTACGTACCAACATGCTGTATTATGCTTTTTGTGCTTGATAGTGAATTGATAATGGCTTGATTAGAAGTATGAGTTCAATTAATTTGGTTTCACTCATGAAATTTACTAGTTGAGCTTGCACCTAATTTTAAGCTTGATAAATTATGAGTGGTGCTAATAATGCTCAATTCATTTTTAGCTTTACATATGGCATGTAATTGTCAATATGTATAGATATTAAAGGCACATCAATATTTAATAATGATCACTCATTAACAATGTAATTAGTTTAATTGTCATTAAATGAACGAGGCACAAATGATACATCTTTTTAAGTTATAGAAAACATTATACTGTAACCTCAATTTGATGAATGAAACACTTTTGGCTCCTCATATTAAGTGATATACATGTATTCTCTCTAATCTGTAAAAATTATCAATTTATTAACTTGTATAAAATTTGTGAGATTACTCAAAAAAGAAAAAAATTACACCAAAATTGATTATAAAATTGCATAAAAGTTTTATTATTTATTATATATATGTTACTTCAAATTTGGCATACGTAGTATTTATAAGCTTATAAATAATCACAAATTCTCAAAAAGGGTGTATAAACTAAATTTAGGAAACCCTGAAGAAAAGACTTCTTGTGGATAACATCATTTTTATTCTTTTTGAGTTATTTAAAATTCAAGTCAAAGTTAGAAACTGGAAATAGATAGATTTGAACACACTTTTTAGATTTTTTGTTTTCTAGGAAAATTTGCTAGAAAACCACCATAATATTCTCAGGCATTCTAGAAGGTAAAATTTGCTAAGAATTTCACCAAAATTTGTGCTGCTGGCTGAACAAAAACAATTGCTCAGGATGTCTTCACTTGGGCCACCAAAACTTTCCAACTTGAGAAACACAAAAAAGAGCATTAAGGTTACAATTACCATCCTGAAAAACAATTAATGGGTTAGCTAACAAGCGTTTTGAATTTTGTACATATCATAAGATGGTCTAACTTTGAAGCATGCATATAATCACTACAGGTACATAACATGCCCTAATATTTATAGTGTTTAGTAAATCTTGTATGATCATTATGTTAATATGTAGCAGGGAACAATAAATCATACCGCAGCTACAAAGATCCAAATGTAAAATTGAGAAGCACCCATTAACCTGCTATCATAGTTAATCTACAGAACCCAATGGTGTACGGTATAGTAAAATATCACTTTCAAGAATGGACAAGTTACCAATCTCACTAATATCTTTCTTGTGATTAGGAAGGAACATTTCAAAGCTGGCATGGAGCTCCTCTTGGGACAGCTCCAATGCCGAAAAATAACATCAATCTCAAAATATGGAGATCCACCTGAAACCACTCCAATTCCTAAATATCATATAAACCTTGAAGCATGGAACTCCATCCAGAACCACTCCCATGCTTGCATATAACATCAATTTTGAAGCCTGGAAGTCCAGCTGAAATCACTCCAATGACCAAATAACATAAGCCTTGAAGCATGGTATTGGAGCCCACTAGGAAGTCTTGAAGTATGGAGCTCCACCTCTCTTATGCTTAATTATAATTTCACTCTTGAAGCATGAAGCTTCAATCAGAACGACTCCTATGCTCAATTATAATATCAATCTGGAAGCATGAAACTCTACCTAGATCCACTCTTATGCTCAATTATAATTTCACAATCAAAGTTTGAACCTCCAACTGGAACCACTCCTACTCTCCATTATATATCAAGCTCAAAGCATGAGGCTTCGCCTAGAATCATTTCTATGCTCAATTTTTATACTAATCTCAAATTGTGGAGCTCCACTTGGAACCGCTCCATTGCTTAAGCAATAAACGCAACTAGAACCATCCAGTTTAGAAAGGTACCCTCAAATTCATCTTGATGGAGCACAATGCCTCAATATTCCTTCTTGTTTCCCTTATGACAGCACCAACTACTTATCTCAGCTGTAGACTCATAACAATAAAATTGTTTAATGAATAATCATAATGTATAAATGTAGATCACCAGCATCAACCTAATTTATCATGGGACGTCAATCCGTCACTTGTGGCTAAACATGCTGTCTTCCTAACATTAAAATTACAAAGCTATTTGGTAATTCTTTTCCATAATAAATGGAAGCACCACAATTAGGAACATTGAATTTGTCTAACTTTTGTGCATATGTACATAATTTAAACCATAAGTATTTGTTCCTCACTATGCCAAAAACAAAAATAGGCTTACACCTGGTGGAATGTAGAAACTCACCTTTCCTTTTGAACTCCTGTCCTGAGCTTCTTCTGCTGGAAGCCTTTGTTTGATGAACATCTCAAAACATCAAATAAATGAATTTCCCCCTATAGCTACATGATTAGGCTACATTATTTCTTTTACCTTCCCTTTTCATTTGCACACAATCCCCAAGGATTATAAATTTTATGATTATCCTGATCTTGGTGACAGAAAGAATTATTGTCATTGCAAATACCACCAGTTCTCTTAATTCCTTTTAGTGAAAAAAATTGATATCAACTGTCAAAATTATTTAACTCAATTTGCATTTAAGCCGTTATATTTTATTTACCTTCCCCTTTTATGTATTCTGAAACTTATTCACTACACCCAAGGATTATAAATCATCCACTTATCCAGAGCATGGTAAAAATATTTATCAGGATTATTGCAAATACAACCATTTCTTTAGTTCCACTTGGTGAAGAAAAGCAGTACCAACATTCAAAACTATTTTGTTGATCGTTTCTTTTAGAGAAATATGTGACTAGAAGACCTACCCCTCCCCCCCCCCCCCACCCCAAAGAAAAAAAAAAAAACTAGTAAACCACACAGATGCCTATACTCAGTACTAATCAAATGCCCTAATCAATTTATAGTTAATGTCATGAAGGGTAACGATAAATAAAATTCAGATCTTCCAAGAACCTCACTAAAACTTAGTTGAAAATTGGATTTTTACTTAGTTGTGCACAAAAATCATCTTCAAAGGTTTACCCCTTGAATACCATGTTTGTTTGATTAAAGCTCAAGGGAAAAGTTAAAATTGCAATAGTTTCATGTGGTGGTGGAACTTACCAATGAACTTAGGAATTCACAAAAAGATAGTACTAAGAAGCTAGATTTTCATTTTTTGACCACAGGGCTTTGTTAGCTAATACGTAAACATATTACGATATTATCACGGTATCTAAAAATATCAGTAAATATTTACACACATAAGTTCCTGAAACCAAAAAAATAAAAAAAGATTATTTTTCCAGAAAATAAATGAAGCAGATTAGAGCACAAAAAAGGATCTTTGCAGAAGCATCATCATCTTCTTAGGATATATCAATTTTCTCTGCACAAGCATCTTAGAAAGAGAGGATAAGTAGGGGTAAAATGCCGAGTATTTTTTTTTGTCTCATGACTTGAAGAAACCACAATGTATAAATGCTCCGCAATTTGATAAATGCTGTTGAGCTCCAATATCTTTAGTTATTGTAAGTTGATTTCGAAACATTTTCAACATTTTTTATCTTCAGCTACCTGCATATTACTGGAAAAACACAAAACTATTCAACTTCTAAGTTCTCACTTAAGCTTGAAAAAACCTCGGCATTCCTGCCTTCTTCTTTTCCAAATTTTCTAAAAAATATGGCGGAATTTTTATCATATGTCAAGAAATTACAGGCCATACATTATATGTCAAGTGCCACATGATAAGGCATGAACAAAAATTTAAATTTATGAAATTGGTGAGGCATGACAGAAATTAAGCACCCACTTTCTGAAATTTGTGAAAACTCTAACCATTTGTGATTGTCGAGGAGGAGAGAGAGAGAAGATAGAAGACTTCATATCTTCAAATAGTGGCCCAACCATAGATGAGAATGCTGATTGATATGTCGGTATTGGGTTTTCAATGCTGATATTTTTTGATACCGTGATAATATCGTGATATGGTGCCCTATTGACTTTACATCGTGATATATTGATGTTTGGTTGATATTTGCTTTCTGCTTACTATTTTTAGAATTTTGTTTTTTATATATTCGATATTAATATATATTGTTCGATGCGTATATAGTTGTATCCAATAACAATACCGATATCAATATATATATTAGTTAGCGAAAACCCTAGTTGATGAAAGAGGAGCAAGAACTTTGCCAGTATGGGGCTTTGTGATTTGGAAGGGAGAGAAGCTGAGGCTTTGCGATTTTGAGTGAGAGAGGATGTGGGTTTGGGATTTTGAAGGGAGAGAGAATACTAGGCAGAGCTGGAATGGATGTGAATTTGAACAGGAAGAGGAATTCTGGTTTTTAAGTTCGAGGGTGGACATTGCAAAATGAAGGTTTTAGTTGTTTTCCTAATGCTGGGAATTGTAAAGGAATTACAATTTTTCAATTCTGATATGCTACTGAAAAGTGAAAATTTTAGAGGCCCATTTGTAATTCCATTTCCCAATTCTGGCACCAATTCTGCTGCCGAAGAGGACCCAAGTGTAAACCATATTTTCTAATTTATTATCTCTTTGTAAAATGTCTTTTGCTGAAGAATTTGTGCTTCTGTGTTTCATCTTCCTGAATTGTATTGTAGCATTGACCCATCACCCCTTTTTCTGTATTTAACAGGTGGTTGAGAATATTGCAAGGAAATATGGTGTCAGTAAAAGTGATTTCCTTGATCGTGAAGCTGATGATCTTGCGGTTCGTATTGCTCTGGGAGAGACGCAAGTTATCACTGAGACAAAGACAGCTCTAGCAAATGCTGGAGTAAATGTAGGTTCCTTAGAGGAATTTGCTTCTGGAAAAACTGAAGAGATGAAAAGAAGCAACCATGTTTTACTGGTAAAGAACTTGCCTTACAATTCTACTGAAGGTGAACTTTCTATGTTGTTTGGTGGATTTGGGAGTCTTGACAAGATTGTTTTCCCTCCTACGAGAACGTTGGCATTGGTACGTTATCTATATGCTTATGTCGTATATTATAATGGCAATTACATATTTTATGCCCTGATGTTGGGATTTTTTTTTTTTTTTTTTTTTTGTCTTCTTGGATTTCCTGATATTATTGATGAAGTCCTCTCTTTTCTGTAATTCTTGATAGGGCATAACTTCATAAAGGATCAAATCTAACTGCAAGCCAGTGTTCAATGTACACTTAAAAGGAAACAAAAACAAGTTTCTTTTGAATGTAAGGAAAATCTGAGGAAATCTTGGTAGTTCTATCCTTCTGTCTTTTCTTTAGGGGTAGGATTTTTTAAGTTCAACTTGCACTCCAAGTTGCTGTTAGGAGACAATAGTTTTTACTACAGCTGAAATCAAGTGAGATTCCAGGACTAGGAAGTGATAATGTTGCAGAATTAAGGACACGATAGACTTAAGCTGCCAACTCAATTTGTAACTCTCGAAATTTCCTGCTTGATTTTGCCTATCTGAACCCTGAATTATAAGCTCATAGAACAGCCAATTTGCAGAATAAATGTAGCTGCATAAATTGAGCCTATAAGAGAGGGTGCTCATTGTGATTGTTTCTTTTCCGTAAAAGTCAGGCCAGATCTGGAATGAGTTGAAGTCCTCCATTTTGAGATTATTTGATTAGACTGCAAATGTGGGCAGTTTTTGTTGCTTAAATTTGTGGCGTCCTGCTTTTATGTCTTGGTATAAATCTAAAGTAACTGCAATGTGTTTGCCTAGAGACTTAGCTTAACCTATTTAATTCAGTGGTTAGACTCTCACTTTTATGTGGCGAGTCCATGGTTCATTTTCGATGAAAAAGACAGTATATCTTGACTATAAATATTATTCCTTCCCCTCTCCCTCCCTTCGTTGAGCCTTTCTTGTGTCTGCATTCAGTCTCCCTCTTATGTTTGGCTAGAGAAAGGGGATTGAAGAGGCTACAGTGGTTTTTTAATTAAGGCAAGGAGAAGGCTAAATGTCATTTTTGACATTTTAATTTTCATCTCAGTTATATTTTGGTTGGGATTGATTTGTTTTTTGTCTGTGATTTATTCTGTTTCCATAAGGTTTAATGCTTGGCATAGGTTTTCTCAATTTTTGTTTTAGGATGCATGTTGTGTTTAAGCCGTTGCTCTGTTTTTGGAGTACAGGGTTAATGAGCTGGCAGCCTTCTATTAGGAATTCAAGTTCTTACTTATCCAGAGAAGTTAAAGGGGAAGATAGAATAATTATGGGAACAACTCAAATTGATTATGAGTCTCTCGCTCGCTCGCTGTCTCTCTCTCTCGCTCACGCACACATGAACACAATCTCAGTGATTCCCAATCATCATAGACTTGGCCTTTCTTCTTGCTGATAGCTGCCTGCTGTCAAAATCTGATCAGGCAAATTAATTTTTGGATAAAATTTTCTACTTCCTGAAAATTTTCTATTAATTATGATAGATTTGGACTGAATTTTAGAATTGAAGATAAGTGAGATGCCCCACTGTGAAAGTTGGGGCAGTCCAACATGTTCTTATGAAAATCTCATAAATGTCTGATATATTCTATATGGGGAATATTGTGTCCAGGCTACCCCTGGGATGTTATAGTGCATCATCTAAGTTACCCTATGGCGGGAGATGGGCTCTTAGGAGGTCACAAGGACATTTGAGAGTCTTCATGAGGCCGGGTGTCTAGTGAGCACTATCCAGCAAGGGCCGAAGGGCTTGTAGCATGGATGTTCTTTGGGAAGGATTTTTAGACTCTCAGTTGTATTCAGGATGCATTTTTGTATGTCGCATTTGAGGGGATGACTTTGGGGTGAGAGATGAGCTCAGAGTCTTGAATCAAGTAAATGTTTATGATGCTTGAAGCATGGTATCAGGCAATAAAGTGCTACTTGAGATTAATGTCATGGTTTTTGAATATGATGCCTGTTGAGATTTGAGGTTGATGTATGCAAGTATGCTCAGGTGACTAAAATGTGTTACAAAGTGTGTTGCCTTCACAAATGTTAGGACTGCTACTTGATTTGAGGCTTGAGTGTCCAAATGTCAAAGACAGTGTGTCATGGACACGAGTGGTGTATATTAGCGAGTGCGTTCCCAATAATGGATTGGAGTATTGGTTTTCCATGTGACAAGACGCTTTATAATGATTCTATGTAAATAGGCTAAAATATGAGAACATATTGATGAGGTGAGTGGAATTAGGTGGTGAGCTGGACATCGGGAAGCAATCGATATGATGCTAGCTACTTGTCTAAGACATTTGGATGCCTTGAAGTTATTTGGATGACACAGGACTAATTTAGAAGGTTTGATTTACTTGCCTCATTTGGATAAGTATCTGAGACTAGCCTATTAGACCCTCGTTGAGAAAGGCTGTCATTGACTTAGAAAAGTCTCATGTTACATGGCCAATTTCGGTGGTGTAAAAATGGGACCATGACACCTAGCACGTTCTTTCCCATTGTATTGAAGCCAAACATCATTGAAGTTTCATCCTCAATCACCATTAATGCCAACACTTAAACTAAGTCTCAAATCCCAGCCTAATCAGCTTATTCAGGCTCCAGCTTGCATTGTTGCTGGCCTTGTACCATCAGTGAGAGGGAGATCATGCTGCTTTCCCTCTCAGTTCATCTAAGGTTCTCCCTCAATCTTCTTGACTAATATGAAAGGTCTTGACTTTTTGGTTTTGAAACAAATCGCCTCAGCAGATGTAATTTTAAGCGTAAATCACACTCTCTTTGACTTAGATTAGCTTATATCAGCTTGCCTGCACTGCACTGTTCTATTCAAATGCAAACTTGTTAGGATCAAATTGTATGTGATGTCCTTTGCTGCAGGTCAAGGTTGTTTTTCATTTCTTTTTTCTGTGGTTGGACGTTGTTTCTTTTGAATCTCTCGTTTGATGTGTGTGCGACTGTAAAAGAGTAAAAACCTATATATGTGACACAATGGCAAGAAAATCAAATTGATTCTCTAAACCCTCTAGATATCAAAATAAATATAATGGTCCTTCTCTTCAAGAGGAGCTGGATTGAGAATCTTATGTAATCTATTTTTATCTTTATATAGGCTGTTGGCATTCTATACTCCCCATATAGGAAGTATGGACATGGACACTGATATATGTGTATATGACACAACTTGGCACTGATATTTTCTTCTAAAAAATTCAACACGACTGATTAAGATCATGCTAATTAGTATTGATTTTTATGTACTAGAAAATAACTGATCAACCAACAAAAGTTTCCATATTATTGTCAATTAGTACTCCAGTTTGCACTTTCTACTTTCCCTGAGATAGTTATGTACAAAAGCTCATAAGTATTAAATTTGTCAAAGAAAAAAAAGCAGAGGCATTCAGGGAAAGGTAATAGTTTTTCACAAGAATTATGAAAATCAAAAGATAAGTGAACCAATTGACGAAATACACGAGTATGATTCAATAGAGATATAACATAAGATCGGGCTTCGATCCCTTTTTTTCATTTGAGTGAAAGATAAGGTAAAAACATGCAGACACTGGATAGCATTCAAATGTTGATTCAACATTACTGTCTGCTATTGCTAATGGCAAAAAAAGGTGCTTTCAATTTGTCAGCTGTTCTTATTTTACCTGAGGCAAAAATAGAAACATCAATAACAAAATAGAAGAATAAGAAGAGATGAAAAAAAGAGCTAGGTGTCACCGACCAATACTCTAGTTCCTAGTGGACAGCCTTACGTTATATGCGGACATTCTTTATTACTTGGTTGGATGATCTCAGTACTAATCCCCTGACAATTGGAACTAGAGCCCCTCTTAGTTATCTTGTGAGGGAAGCAAAGGTGTATGGGTGACCTGGGTGGTGGATGTGTTGCTTTGGAGCAGTTGTGTTAAGGTTGGGGCATGTTGTTATCATTAGAAGTACACGAAACATTGCCCTGTGGGAAAAATAGACACTGGGGTGCTGCGCATTAGCGTTGCTAGTAACACAGGGTAGCAACAACAGACACCTTGATGGGGGTGTCAAGAAATAGGGTGGGAGATATTGTCATGGACTGACAGTGCTCAAGGGACAGCTTTAATCATATGGAGAGACCCTTTGCTACATGGTTGGATGCTCACGGTTCACATCTTTAGTGTAGATATGTACTTTGTTAGTCACTTTAGTTGTTTTCCATTGCATTTCCTTCACTTGTCACCCAAATGGTATAGGTTAAGCCGCAACCTAGCATCAAGTGTGTGAACTTCAGATAGGCCAGAGCGCTGATCCTATGATGTGGGGA
Organism: Nepenthes mirabilis; assembly: GCA_025585075.1. Lineage (NCBI taxonomy): Eukaryota > Viridiplantae > Streptophyta > Magnoliopsida > Caryophyllales > Nepenthaceae > Nepenthes > Nepenthes mirabilis. The sequence goes on from JAODPA010108592.1 coordinate 33,562, forward strand.
TATGTTTAGAACACCCAGGGAATAAGCTTATTATTACAGAACAAATAGAGAGATGGGAAATTGTCAAATATCTGTTACCTGTCACTGCCATGAGCTCTATAGAACTCAAGCTCATCTCACTGTTAGTCCCCTCTCTTTTTTGTTAGGTGCTTCTCTATCTGTTCGATTGGTTGTAATTGTTACTTAGCAATCTTTGTTTCTCTTATTCAACCTTAAGTTTTGAATCTTTTTGCAGTAATTAGACACCATATTTGATTTTCATCAAATATAATTTTTCTTGTTTTGAAAATTGAATCATTCACCCAGATGTGTCACAGCTTGTTTTGTATAAACATGCCCCTATTGTGTTCTAAATGTGTTAAACATACCTCCAACTTGTCCAAATTAAAGGAAAAAAAAATGTATTATGACATGTTGGAGTGTCTGGAGACTGTTGTTCCGATTTCTATTGGACACTGATACACACCTCGGGTGAATGTGTGTGCTTCCTAACTTCCTGTTGATCAGGGAGCTTTTGTATTACATCTTGGCCGAGCATTAATGAGACAAGCTTCTTTTGCTTACCAAAAAATGCAGAATATTCTTTCAAGGACAGCTTAAGCTGAATTTTTGTTGCCTAATTTTAAGTGGAGCTTAGCATTATTTAGTCCTCGTTGCTTTTGTGGCACAAGGGGTGATGTTTCAATTCTCATTTGGCTTGTTTGAAATTTTCATCGGGTCCCAACATGAGCTATGGCCTCTTATATATCTTTATTATGCATGCCAAGATTAGCTGTGGCCTTTTAGAGATGTCTTTTGTATGCATCCTCCAAGGTGAATTGCATGTCACTAGATGATACTTTCCCTATGTAACTTATGTGACACTCGCATAGCGCACCATGATGTAAACAAGTGAACACTTTTTCAAGGCTCCCCTTCCTAACGTTTTGGAGAAATCACACTTCATTATATAAGTCGAGTACAAAGAGTATAGACCATATCTCTAATACGCACAAGCTCTCCCATAGAGTTATTAGGGCTTGCCGCTCTCTTGGTCACGTCACTGTTTGGCTTCACTTATTTTGACTTAACTTCTTTGTGTTTCTCAAATCTTATCACCCGAGGAGATCATTGCTCTATGGAAATGCCACATCTTTAACTAACGATTAGAATTTCTCCTCCGTTCTTCACCATGGATGGTTAGGATTTATGTTCTAGAATATTTTTTATAAATATATATTTTAAAAATACTCTAGAATTTTTGTCATCCATTTTACTCACAAAAATTATAATGTGTCCTCTCTTTTTCCTTATTTTCTACCATATTTTTGATCATCTTAGTAGTTTTTAGAATAACCTAGACAATTCCATTCACTACAAATCATTGATGGTAATATCCGTCGATATGATACGCATTGATTGATATGTATTAGTATCGAGATCTTCTAGTACCGATCTTTCTAATATTATGACAATATTGCAATATATTTTTGTATTGGATGATTTGGTGACATATTGGTTAATGTTTAAAATATTACCCGATACGGGCTTATTAGTTTACAATTTCAAATTTGTTTCTATTTAATATATTATATATTGATACGTATTATTGATATGCCAAATACCGATTTGTCTGTGATCGATATTGATATTTTAATCCATGCTTTATATACATTTTTGCACAACTAAGCAAATGTGGGTGCCTTTTGACCGGATGGAATGTCCATGTGGTGTAGAGGTTCTATGCTACTCGACAACCCTTAGCACTCACCCTTATGCTTTCATGATGCCCTTGTTGTGAAGGGACATCACGGTCTTGTGTCTCGGGCTCTCTCTATATTTGCCTCTCAATTGGCTTGACTGTGGATGAATGTTCCTCCTCGCTCGAACTTGAATCCGGTCTTAGTCTATCTTCTTCTCTTAATCAAGCCTCATCTAAATCTTAACTCCCCTTGGAGTAATCGAATGGCACTAATCTTTCATAAAATCATTTGTTCCCTCTTCTTCAAATACCCATAATGAAGAAGCTCTACCTTGTGTGGTGACCCGTCATCTTCTAACATAGTGACGTTGCCCCTCAGTGTAGACATTGTCTAGGTTGTGTCAACAGAATAAAATATTCACTGGTTTACATAATAGTACATAATATTTAGTTTCCTTGTTGAGGCATTATTAATTATTTGTAATTAAGGATGATCATAATTAAGGCTTTAATTATGAAATTTGATAGGTTGTATTTAGATTGTAATTAGGGAATGTTTCTTACTATTTGATGGGAGAGAAATCTTATTGAAAGGCATTCGGACAAACAACCAATATGTTGAATTTCTCTCTATTGAAAGGTAATTTCTCTGTTAAACAATTCTATATTGGATTTCTTAATTTCTAGAGCAAATAATTGATAGAGTACGTTCAAAAGTTCCAAAAGTGGCACTTACTACTCTCCAAGAAGATCATATTGAGAGTCTTCAAGATCAATTTATGATGAAACCAAGGCTTGATTTTGAGACTGCACATGATGGTTTACGAATCATAATTTGGTCCCATCCTTGCATATTTGTGCGGAGAAATCTCTTCAAGAACGTCATCTAGTCACAAAACATAGTATGTCACAAGATATAGTAACTTCTGAGATCATTTTTATGTGGCTTATGTTGCATAAGGGTAATCAACAAGTCTTAGATGATGCTACAGTTTTATGGAGTGTGGACATATAGCATAAACTTGTGGTGAGAAATTGTGTACTCATTGCAAAATGAAGGGCTGACAAGGATTGTTGTGTATGACCATAGGATTGACAAGCTCATGGTTTCCACATTGCTGTATAGTCTAGTTCATTTGATTCCTTGGTTGTCTCTATAGTCATTCTCCTCCTCTCATACCTAGGATAGTTTAACATATGATTGTGCTTGCATTCTCTTCCTTAGGTCTTTAAGGTAAGTGAAAATTGTTCACTTCTCATTTGTTGGTTAACTTTGCCGCATTAAATCATATGACTGGTAGTATGGAGTCCTTATATGACATTCATGAGTATGACGATAAGCAACATATTAAGGTTTTCAATGTCAGTTCTCTTCCTATAATTGTGGTTGGAAATTTAGGTCATCTATCGATTGATGTATTTGTGTATCCAGAATTGTATACTAGTTTGGTTTCTGTTGTACAATTTGGTAATAATAATTGCAAAATTCAATGTGATCAAATTGGTTGTCTTGTATAGGATTAAATGTCGGGAAATGCGTTCGTGAAGGGTTGTAAAGTGGGACGTTTGTTTCTTCTGGAGCTCTCATCTTCAAATATTGCTTGTCTAGCCTACACTGCTGTGACTAGTGATAATACTGTCTAGCATCAAATTCTGTCATCTTAACTCATCTTATGAAGCATAACTATTTAGCAATAAAGATAGATTCATTTTCATCTCTTTATATGTCATTTGATTATGCCTTTTGTAAACTTTGTAAAAAAAGTAAGGCTTGGCCTTTCATTTGCATGGAAGTTATGCTTCCACAAGTTTTGAAATAATTGACAAGAAGATGGCTTGGATCAAATCTTAGGCCTCCAGGTTTTGTGTGCCAGTTTTGTGTGATGCAGATTTATTGGAGTGCTATTGCCTTACTTCCAGAGAAGCTTAGCTTTCTTGCAGTCTAATGCTGAACCAAAAAACTATAGAACCTTGGTATCTCAAAATAGTTGGCTGATTAAAAACTACGAAGGAATAAATGAGCAAATGTGGAACACAACTATGCAAGCTTCTATGACTATTTGCATCAAAAGCTGATACATTGTTGGAGGTTTGATCTGTGAGATCTATTTAGAAGCAGGTGGGACAGCCTGGATTAACAATGTAGTTGTTGCTCTTCGTGCATCTAGAATTGGTGAAATTTTGGGTAGTTACAATAAATATGATGAAAGGTGTAATATGAGAGTTATTTGGATGGGCGGACAGAATAGAGATTTAGCAATTCCTTTGTTTATGAACGTGCTGCTGGATTGACAGAGAGCAGAAATTGTCTCAGTAGGCATTGGGCAAAAATGAATTTTGCAGGGCTGGGATTATTGTCTGGTTGGTTGCTGAGTATAGGTCGCAATATATGGAGATTATGCGCAAGGAAACTATGATACATTAGCTGATATGTGTCGTACGAAGGTTAATTAGAAACATGGCATCACATTTTTTGAACATAAAATATTCAAGTGAAAACTTGATGATGATTGAGCAATTCTTTAGCATGCACAGTGCTCCTAGGGATGCCAGGAGGAGTTTATATTGTTAAAGCCTCAGAGAGTGACTGAAATATCTACAGTATAAGAAGAATCATTTGGGGCAAGAATACAAGACATTTAAACAGCAACAAACAATGCCTTTTCTTAAACCAAGTGCAATTGAAACACAAGCTTCTAGGTATACAGTCAAAAAACTGAAGATGATTAATTGATATATTACCACCATGGATCTAGCATAAGCCTGACTGTATTCTTGTTGTTTTACTAGATCAAACCTTGATTGGAAATATTACTTATACCTAAATTGGAGGCGACAAGAATTGTTAACATCATGCTACAACCAGCTTGACTCTATGCTCATTTTCACAGTTATAATGTCTTGCCTCCTTTGCAAGCCTGTCCCCTTCCCATTCACTGGTCCCCAGAAAAGGGAAAAAATGAGTATCATTTTATAATCTCCTACAATAATACAAGCCGATATAGTGCAATGTCAAGCTGTTAATTCTAGCATTGCTCAGGTTCTTTAACACTGTCACAATCTAGTTTTATTAACGCACTGTTGTATGAATTCAGGTAGTCTTTCTTGAGCCAGCAGAAGCTCGTGCAGCTTTCAGAGGTTTAGCCTACAAGCGATACAAGTAATGTATTTTTCTTTTGAGCAATTTCAAAGATTTTCGAGGATTTTAGTTAAGTTGTTTTGGCTAGATCATCTTGAGTGAGTTTGTTGGCAAACAATGACAGAATATATTACTAAATCCGAAGAAAGTATGACTTACTCCCTTCGTATATGCATTAATCAGATCTTTAATTTGGAAGCCCCATGGCGAATATTTAGAGGCACAGCAGCACGTACATAGAACAGTGAAATACTGACACATTGAAATCTTTTTAAAGAATTTCTAAAATTGATACTCAGCAAGCACCATTAGAGCATTCAGATGGTTCAAGTGGTAGAAGGCTTAATTCTTCGTGAGAAAGACCAAGGTTCAACTTTCCATAGGCTGCTATATGTGAGTTCCCTTGTCAATAAAAAAGTGCACATCCCTTGAGTGCCCATTAAGTAACCAACACTTGTCAATGAGTTGGGGCATCAGGTAGCTACTTAGCGAGGCTCTCAAGGGTATTGGCTTGAAGTTGGCCAATGTCCAACAATATTTGACCATAGCTGAATAGAAAAAGAATCAAGATGGAGAACAAAGAAGTCATCCAATAATGGCCTTTTTTTAAAATCAGGACTAGCACATGTGAATTATCACCTTTGTGGTAAACCATTGTGGGATCATCATACTACTACCTACTCATCCATTACCAGGATTTGCAAAGTCAAGAGCAGAGAGCATGCTTCTACTTGTGGTCTGTTACTTTTACATCATATGGAGTTATTTTGATTCTCTTCCTCATGATCTTGGACATGCAGTAGCTTCAAGAAAATTGGATTGATCATTGTGTTTGTTGATGGGTCTAATTGTCAGTTGTTTGGGGTAACATAATGCTATTATACAATTCTGTTAAAACCATGGATGAAAATGTTGGTATCAATATTTGTCGTGGCGATATCTATATGAGACATATCGAATAATATGTATCGGATATATTAGAAAAAAAATTCTTTCGAAATTGTAAGATGACATACCTATATTAGTTGATATTTTGAGTATCAGCCGATACATTATAATATATCGCTAATACTGAACTTATTGTGATTTTACCAAGGTATTGGGAAATATATCGATATTGATAGACAATATACTGTTGTATATCAACCAGTATTTTCATTCATAATTTCTAGCATCCCTTATGTCTACCTTATTTTCCCTATGAAATCCTAGGGCATTGTAGGTATTCTATTTTTTCTCCGTTTTAAATATATTGAATTCATTATTATTTTTACTTGGTTATCACTTTTTACACTTCCTCTTTTGAAGTAAAAAATGATGGAAAAATTGAACACGGTGATGGCTTGTGTCATAAAAAAGTACTATTTCTTCGTGATGAATACCCATGGTATAGGTGTTGCTTTTCCTTGCAGTTTGTGTAGTAGTTATACATTATACCCTGCCGTTTACTGATGGAATGGTAAACTAACTTGTCTTCCATCTCTAGCTTCGTATTGCTTAGATGGTATGCGACTTGACCTTTCCAACAGTGCTTTTCGTTCAGTTATTTTAACTACCATTTAAAAAAAAACTGTCAAAGAAAGGTTTTCTTAGCACTATTAAATCTTCTTCTTTTCTTTGTAAAATTGACTATTGTGTAGTTGTTGTTTGCTATTTTCTTTCTTTATTCTTACACAGAGATGCTCCATTATATCTGGAATGGGCTCCCAACAACATTCTTAATCAAGATGCAATGACTAACAATGATGCGAAGAGTAATGCCATTGTTGGTGAACATGAGGTTAAGAGGGTTCTACTGGAGCAAGCTGTGGGTGGGATGTCCGATGTTGATATTGACCCAGATAGAATTGAGGTTGGAGAAGTTACAATTTTTATATTTCTCCCTTCTGCTGCCTAATACCTTCTAATCAATACTTGAATGAGTATTTTCTATTTAATGATCATCTTGAAAAACCCATTTAATATTTTCTTATAAATTTGATCTTGTCATGCTACATTCACTTAAGCCAATTTCTATTCTTCTATATGATTCCATTACTTGTAATATGATACAGATGGTCAAGTGTCAGATGATGTATCTAAATTGTGATGGTGACAAATAGAGTTGAAGTTCCATTTTATTTGGTTGTAGGATACCTCAAGTCTCCATTTGGATTACAGATTAGAAATGGAACTTAATATTGCAATTCCGATTCAAGTCTAATTCTGTTAGAATTCAAATATAGGATTAGAATTCTGCTATTTGGATTGCATAAGAATTATGGAAAGTATTTGTAATTCAAAATCAAATAGTGATTTTTCCTCTACCATTAAGGTTCAGATATCAGATCTGAAGCAAATCAAAGGATGAAAATTGCAATTCGAGCAGCTGAACTGTTCTATTAATAATGAAAGCTAAATTTGGATAAAAATTGCTAAATGATTGTAAGTGCAAATCATAAGGCGCTGGAAAACTAGGTGCAATAATGAATCCAAATGCAAACAAGATGGATTCACAATTCAGCCTCCAATTTTGAAACAGAGGGGAAGAAAAAGAAAAGGAAGAAATGTATTTGAAGCTTGCAAGGTATTTGGAAGTTTTGGATTACTTAATCTCACCGCAAAAAAATGAACAATAAAAATGAAAGATCCTAAGAAAATCAGATTTTATAAGAGCAAAGCAACCAGAAGGAAGAAAACCAGATCTGATTCACATGATATAACTGGAGGCTGGATGTTATAATGCGGAAATCCAGTAGAAGAAAAGGGGGATAAAAAAAGAACTGCAAAGAACATGAAGTGGCAAATCATGGTCCATTGTTGGCATTGAGCAACTACAATGGCAGGGAGGAAAGAAATGGGGAAAGGAGTTAGCAGAACTGAAGAATGGTAGCAGGAAAGACTGTATTACTGGTGTGGCTGGCACCGTCTAGTTTGAGGCAGTTAGAAATAATGCTGGGGGCTGATTGAGATGAAGATGAAATGATGGTTAGGGCTGAATGGTTTTAGCTTGAGCCTGAAAGGAGTATTTCTTGGGTGAGGACATGCAATTTCTAAGGCTCCCCTTTGTGATTGGAAAATGGTGTTTTTTAGGGTAGTATGAAGATTTTATATTTTAATTTCCAACTTCTATTTGTTACCCATTGAAGGAATGCCCCTTTTGTTGGAACCCTGACCGTTTATTTAATTCGTGAGGAAAGAATCAATGATGCACAACAAGCACACAATAATCATAAATAATGAAGTAAGACACCATTTTACGTGGAAAACTCCCTTTAGAATGAGGTAGAAAAACTACGGGACTAGAAGTCTGTAAATATCTCCACTATACAATATTTCGCTTACACAAACCCCGAATACAAGGTCACAATACCTTGTTACAAACAAGCTCGAACAGTAGATAATACAAAATGAAAGAGAAGAGATAAAACTAGTAGACGTTTTTCTTAACTACAAGAACAGCGTACCTAAGGTCGGCGGAGATCGGAAGACGATTCGCAACTCAATTGGATGCTTGAAGCTTCCTCTTCTCCTTCTTCTCTCTCTTTATCGTCTTTTTCTCTCAAGGACGGCACTTAGAATGAATGTAGATTAATCCTAAAACGTGTCAGCGTGTTTTTATGTTGCTGGCGCGCTCAAGCGCAGGTGCCTTTGGAAATGGTGCTCTTCGGGCGGGCCTCGAGTGCTTTCTCTCTAGAATTTGTTCTTCAGGCCTTCGCTATGCGTGCAAAAACACCACATCATCTGTACCACCAATCAGCATGTTAAATGTGTATGAGCTCACACGGGAGTAACTCGTAGCCCAAGACCTTTGACTGCAAAAATATTTAACATGTTTGCAAGTAACATAAAATGCGGTCTTATAACTGAACCTTTGGGGGATCTGAAAACTCACCAAACATAATTTGGTCAAATTGGAGATGGTGAAAGGTAAAAGAGGAGTGGTTTAACCAGTAAGGAAGCATGTTTTGTGGAGCACAAACGGGAGCAATGCCATTATTCAATATTGTATTAAGGGTTGGAAATGTAGATGTTGTGCTCTATAGAATTGTTGTGTTAGACTTTTGTTTTGGAGGAAAATGATTTATGAGCTAAGTGGAGTAAGAACTTATGTCCTTTTTTTTCATTTAAGGAAAATGGTAAATGAGCTAAATAGCAAAAAGATTAGTATTGCCTAGTCATACTAATCTAAATAGTCATATTATGTTTATTGTTTATGTTAGGATACCAAGTGGCCTTACATGCTGCCTCAATGGATGTTTATGGAGCTTTTGAGTAAAATTTTCTGGGTGCGTTGCACTACTAAAGTGCCAATTTATGAATGCTTCCCTGAAGCCTCTTGTTGTCTCTATCATTTCTTCAGTGTTAATATGAAAAGTGGAGTTCGTCTGATCAAATTCTTACTAGGGCTTGAAAAATGACTTTGTTGTCTGATCATTTCTTCAAGAAAGTTCTTGAAGATGACTTTGTTAATGGTGCAGGCCGTTCATTTCATGTTTTAGTCTGCATGTACATGAAAAATGAGAATGTATTTTTGTGCAACCTGATTGGCTCATGATTTTCTTCTGTGCTGAAAATAATGCAGAATAAAAGTTGGGTTGAGAATTGACCTTTATTTTAAACTTTTTACACTTCTCAGGTATTTTGGACTTGGAATGTGTCCAATCTGACTTTTTTTTGCATGGTATAAAAATACTTCTAAAATAAAAATTGATGATAGAATTGGAAAAATGAATAAAGCTGAGAATATTTTTTAATAAGTTTTTTCCCATTTCAAATGATGTTCCTTCCTTAAATAATCTCTAAATTTGGTATGTAACAGATTTATTTGAGAGGCAATTTTCCACAATGAGAAAAATCATGAGCCAATCTGGTTGCACAACAAAATTCATTCTTATTTTTTACATGCCTGCAGATTTAAACATGAAATGCACATTGACAAAGTCATCTGCAAGAACATTGCTTTAATTTCTACCTTATAAAGAATTTGATTGGACATATTCTCCTTTTCTTATTAACATTGTGCAGGAATGCAAGAGACATCAGGAGGCTTCCGGGAAGCATTCATGAATTGGCAAGGCCAAATTCTCCTTTTCTTATCAACACTGTATAAATATTAATTTGTCCTTCACCATTAAGGCTCAGATATCAAACTTGAGGCAAATCAAAGGGAAAAAAAGTGCAATTAAAAGCTCAGAACTCTTCCATTGATGGTGAAAGCCAAATTCAGATGAAAACTGCAAAATTATTTGAAGGCCAAACCATATGAAGATACAAAAAGAACAGAAAATAGTACTATAATGAATCCAAATGCAAACAAGATGGTTTGCATTCAGCATCCAATCCGACTTATTATTATTAATTTTGCCTAGGATAAAATTGATACAAAAACAAATGTTAATAATAAAATTTGAAAAAAATAAAAATTGGATAATAGAATTGGAAAAGGTGAAAAATTAAGAATATTTTTGTTAATTATCCCCTTTGTTATTCTCTTATTATTCACATGATAATGTTTAAAGTGAGTTCAATGATGTCTTGTTGTAATAATGGAAAATGACCATCACAAAATGATTGATGGGAAGAATACATTATTGGAGGGTTTTGATGATAAAAAAGGCAGCTCACTGCATATGGGCAGCTAAATTTTAGAGAGTTTTCTTTATGGTCTTGAGTATTAAGATTATATGTATGAAACCTTACATTTGTATTTTAGTAACTATTCTGTCAAGGCTTACTTTCTTGAGGTCTCTTGTTTTATGATTGACCAATATCAAGTAGAAAACCTAGTTTTATTTTATTCTGTCGACTTTTGAGTTTTATGATCTCTTACAACTGTTATATATAGAGATTTTGAACACCAGCTATTAGTCATTAAGAAAAAAGGGATCAGCAATAACTGATTCAGTTGGTTTTATATATTTTCTCCAATGAAAGGTAGAGGCTAGTTTTCTCTTATCATCTTTCTTCCTGGTAATTAGTTGTAGCTCCTTTTAATGAGGTATGAGTATTGATCTTCATGTACATGTGATAGTACGATTGGGAATATTTGTAACCAGCTGGATGCAGGTGGCCTAATATTGAAGAAAGCTAACAAATTTGGCATGCACATATTACATAAAGAATTTGATTGTTGAATAGACCCAAGTGATAAACTAACGTTGGAGTCTGCTAAGAAGTTACATCTGGAGGAGAAGGCTCGCCTTCCTCTTCACTAGCTTCTTGAGAGCAAAGCCAATGGTTATTGTTGCTAGGTCTTTCTGCTTTTGGGCATCTTTCTTTTCAACTAACTTGAGAAGTCACCCCTTCGTATTTTTTCCCTGTTTGCTACTAAATAAGCAATTTACACTGTTTTTGTTATCCTTTCAAGGAAGGATCTAGACGATCATATTGGTTCCATATCAGAAAAGGTCTTTCTCTAGGGTTTGAATTATAGATGCTTTGATTATTGAATTGCTGTTTTTCATTTCCTCAACTGCTCTGATTTTTAATTTTTCTTCTGTTGCTTTCCAGTCCAGATCTCTATTTGTCAAGAACCTGAATTTTAAGACTACTGATGAAAATTTGAGAAAGCATATCAGTGAAAACATGAGAGATGGGAACATTTTAAGCATCAGGGTAAAGTCACTCGAATGACAGTGCTTTTAGTATTATTGGGACTATTTCTTATGCTACGTTGCTTTTTTGGCAGATAAAGAAGCACTTGAAGAATGGGAAGAATGTCTCTATGGGTTTTGGTTTTATAGAGTTTGATTCCATGGAAACTGCTGTCATTGTTTGCAGGGATTTACAGGTGAGATAGCAAGTTGAATAGCAGTATCTGTCGATATCATCCCACATGGATTAGCTGTTTTGGTAATTTCAATTTGGGACACCACGGTTGGGTCTTTGTCACAAGTTTGATTCTTGTTGATATATGCCTGGATTTACTGGTGCATGGCCTTGTGCAGATGAGGTCGTGTATCTGGAGTTTGTTCTAAACCCTCGATTTGTTTGACAAGGGAAGCAAATGACATCCTCCATCAGACATACACATGCATGCGCGTGTGCACACACACACGCACACTAGGATATCAGTTCCTTCAATTTGTGCTTCCGTAAGCATATGGTGCAAGGGCTTTCCTCTTAATCTGAGGTTGTCCCTGTTTTTAATTTTTATGTCTTGTAGGGCACTGTTTTGGATGGGCATGCTTTAATTTTGCAACTTTGTCATGCTAAGAAAGATGAGAAAGTGCTTAACAAAATGGGAGGTGAACAAAGCTCAACAAAACTGATAGTGAGAAATGTAGCCTTTGAGGCAACAGAGAAGGATCTCAGACAGTTGTTCAGTCCATTTGGTCAGGTAATTATTTGACTTCTTTTTAATGTTTTTGGTCTCAAAATTAATGGATAACTAGATGTCAACTCTTGTGATCTGTAAAGGCATTGCACTTAACTTTTAGTTATAGATTCACAATCTAGCACACAACAAGCAGCTACAAGCCCCTTTAGGCTAGGCTGGCTATATAATCCTCCTATGGCATTCCATTCGATTTAGTGCGTTATCCTTCTATGATAGAAATAATTTTAAATCATTTTTATTGCCTCACTCTAAATATTCCTAGGTTTATCTCTTTATTTCTTTCGTTCAACCATAAATTACTCATATTTTCTCATAGGTGCCTCATTTAGCCTACGTGTTAAGTATTTGAAGCACTTTAGTTGTCCTTCATTCAACTTATCTTCTATATATAACTTATTTTCTATATATGCAACTTCTAAACGTTTACAAATATTATCTAATGCGACTCTAGTTATCCATCTTAATATTCTAATATTTGCAATACTTTTATCTATGTTTGATTGCTCAACATTCTGGTTTAGAAATTATAGAGGATCTAATAGCGGCTTTATAAAATTTTTGTTTCAATTTTAGAGGTATATTTCAATCACAAAGCAAACTAGTTTAGTTTTCAATTTTAACCAACTTATATTACATGTGCCATTTCATCATTAATATTTCGATTCTCTTAAATTATAGATCCAAGATTACTAAAAGCTTTGTTTTTATTGAATATCTTGATTATCAATTTTAATATGTTGATTATTCTGTCTTGAATTAAAAATTGCACATTACATATTTTGTTTTGTTTCTATTTGTCTTGAATCCTTTAGATTTATCAATCTTAATACAACGTGCTAATTTTATTTCTAAACATACTATACTTTGATCTATTTAAACAATATCATCCACAAATAGTATACACCAAGGAACCTCATATTATACATCGCTCGTTAGTTCATCCTTGAGTAAGGTAGACAAATAAGGACTTAGGTTAGACCCTTATTGCACACCTATCCTAATTGGAAGATCCTTGGTATTTCCTCTTATACTTCTAAGAAAAGTCATTAAACTACATACACATCTTTGACTATGTATATGTATATGTATGTGTGTGTATGTATTACCAACGTTTTTCTCTAAAATCAGCATAAAACTTGTCTAAACGCTCTATCATAGGTCTTCTCTAGGTCAAAGAGAACCATATGTAAATATTTTTTATTTTTCCTTAGTTTCTCCATTAACTTTCTCAATATAGATATACATATACATATATACATACACACATATACATATATACATATACACATACACACATATACATATATACATATACACATACATATACATATA
>JAODPA010108603.1:0-19916 GCA_025585075.1 Nepenthes mirabilis
TATGCTAATAGATATATATTACTAAGAAAATAAAACAAAAAAATTATGGCAAATTTCCGAAAGGTACAGCGTACTCGAATAAAGAAGCTGATGTCGTGAAGTAGCCTTGATTCGATTGAGTTTTATAGACGAAACATAGTTCGATTTCAGCATCTTGATCTCTTCTTGGGAACCCCAACCCCAATTCCAAGCTCGCCGAACATTCTGTGAGGAATGGTGCTAACACAGAAGCTTCACGAGGCCTTCAAAGGTACGGTGGAGAGGATTACGGGGCATCGTACAGTATCTGCTTTCAAAGAGAAAGGTGTTCTCAGCGTTACCGAATTCGTTGACGCCGGCGACAATCTCGTCTCCAAATGTCCTACCTGGTCCTGGTAATTTGTTTACTTTCCTGTTGTCTCATAAGTCTGTCAATTGCTGGATTGTATCAATTGCAGAATTATGTTCTTCGATGGCCGGTGCATACTGTGATTAATTTTGAATTGGTATTGTTAATTTCGTTCATGTTTCCTATTATCTGGCCATGGTTACTTCGCTATCGGGTTTATGTCAATGTTGCCCGGGTAGGTCAACTGTAGAGTGCTTGATTTAGGTATAAGGTGTAATTACTTTATGTTTAATGTTAATGCCGTTTATGTTCTATATAATTTGGGTCATCGTTGCTTCGTTTTATTTAAAACTTCTCTTTCCTAAGAAATTGATTGCATTTGTGATTTTCCTTCACGATCCTTCTATTTTATTTGCTTAAAAATGCTGACTTGGGACTTATTTTCTCAACACTTCAGCTAGTTAGAGGCATTTTCTTGCATTTGTCAACCTCTTTCTTTTTCAGCATTTCATAAGCAGCATTTATAAGATTCTCTTGTTTTACGTTGGTTTGTGGTCAGCTCATATTTTTCAATTTCTTGGAGATCTTTTTTCGTAAATCCTATAAAACCTAATTTTTGAGCTCTAGATAACACTTGTTACGGCCATAGGACTTTATTTTTCTCAGCACTGAGTAAACTATTGTCATCACCTTTTTTGACCCTTATTTATGTACCTCCTAAAATTTAAGCTCCTCTTGACAATCTCTCAAAATTTAACATCTGATCAGATAAGCATGGTTTACATGGTTGGTGATGGAAAGGTAGGCAGTAGGTTGACAATGTGTTCTAATTTCCACTTGGCATCAGTCAGGAGGACAAAAAAAGAAGAAAAACTGTCATCCCCACTTCATATAAGTTTTTATCACTCTTTAAGTTTTTGATATTATTTGTGAATATTACTTAGCAAAAAAAATATTGATTGTGAAATACTCATAAAGCACTGTTTGTATCGTGGTCTGAATTTTATATCCAGTCATTTGGGATTGGCATGGTTGACTTCTTTGTTGTTGTTTCCATTGTTTTTTCCCATTTATTTTGCCAAAAAAAAAAAAATGTTAATGAGGACCTCTGGCTGGTTGGCAACTTGATATTCACCACGGTTCTTGTGGTTCTTTGATTACTATTTCAGAATCAATAGCTTGTACCTGATTTGGTTACCAGTTAATGACAGAGAAAAAGGATATCTTGATGGCTCTGAGACCTACATAATATGTCAAATCAAGTTTTCATATTTACTATAAAGCAAATGAATATAGTGGGGTTAGTTTTGTGATGATAAGACAAGAATATGGGAAATAAAGGTGGGAGCAGAGAAGAATGGACAGATAATATGGATTTCAATCACAATTTTATGAGGATCCAGGTTTATATGTTCTAGATTTCCAATACCTCTAAAAGATGTCCTTAATTATCCTTTTATAATAAAGAATAAGAATTCCATCCGATCTCTTCTCTACCATTATTGTCTCTTAGTTATTTTGCTAACTAGAAGGTAACATTAAGTTTTCCTGTTAATTCAATTGTGAAGTATTTCTAGAATTCCTCTCTTTCTACTTCTGTCCATATAATTTTTCGGTAAATCCAAATAGTTCAAGAATTTCTCTTTGCATATAATATCTGGTTCTTTATCATGTGGTTAAGTAGGCTTGCAAGTGTAGGAACAACTGATATCTTTACATGATAGCTTATTTTGTTTCTTTTGTTCACTACTCTCTCTTATTTCTTCTTTGGTAAAGTAATTGACTTCTTGGCTATCTAACATACCATATAGGAAAATATAGTTGTTCACTGGAATCAGTGAAAGCTATGAAGTTGCATCAATTTCTTATCTTAAAAGCCTTAGGTCACTTTCAATGATAAATATATCTTAGATTGAAGAAGTTGTGGTTCTCAACCTGAAGTGAATGCATTGGAATTTGTGAAATTGTTGTTTTTTAGAAAGAGATTTTTTCGATAGGCTTTAATGATAACTTCTTGTTTTGGTAAATGAGGACAGGGAATCAGGGGAGCCTAGCAAAAGGAAGCCTTACTTACCACCTGACAAACAGTTCTTAATTACTAGAAATGGTATGGTGATATCCTTGTTCTGTGATTCATATTTGGTGCTCTCCCAGATCTGTTAAATTGGGGATCATTCCTCCTCCCTCCATTTTCTTTGCATATTTTGGCATTGAGAAAATCCTTGGTTTACAGCTGTTTTCTAGAAGCAACTTGCTAGATGGCTTTTCATGTGTGCGCAGTAGTGCTTAGGCACACTTGCAAGAAATCAGATTTGACTGACTCTTGCAAAACAAACATCTTAATGATGCAACTGTCCTTGGGGGTATGGAACTTGATTTATGATAGAACATCCTCAATGGTAAGTTTCACAGTGGATATTCATGGTCAGCCTGGAAGATTTTCATTGTCTGAGTTCATATTGGATGAGTATACTAAAGCAAATAAGAGATCTAAATTAGCCAACTGATAGAAAAGTTTCCAACAATAGATCAAAATATTGGCCCCATATGTATAGGTATTAGGAGGCCCCAATGTTGATATTTCCAAATGGCATAAAATTGTTGTGATATGTTGTCATTTTGGAAATATATCTCAATATATAAGCCAATATATCAAGCAGTTGTATAAAACTTGATTTTTTTCTCCTTATTGCCATGTCTTCATTCTTCGAAATTATATTCTTTCTTCAAATCCAGTGAAATCAAAATGTACCCAAGGCCTAATCATTAATGCCAAATAAAAAATCATAGATTGTTTTGTAGACAAGAATGAGATTTTGTTTTTTTTTTTTTTTTTTTTTGGGGTGAAAAACAAACAATAAATTTTCATTCTAAATTCTCGCTCTCTCTCTCTCTCTCTCTCTCTCTTTTTGCTTGAATCTAGTTTTTCCAACACATTTCTTTGATTTTAGATCAAGTGGGAGGTTGTCTTGCTACTTTTAGTTATTAAGGTTTGCTTGTCTGCATTGAATAAAAATGACTAGAAACTCTTTTAATATGTAAATATATAATAAAATGGAGTCAAATTTTAGTATATAATTTAGTCTTGATATGGTTATGGGAAACAAATTTGCATCTACGACCTCTAATACCGATATGTGTGGCCCAATAGGACAATATCAGTGGGCCAGGGATGATATCAATATTTTAATTCGTAGTTCTAACTACAATTTTAGCTTGATGTTAATCAAGTTTTCACCAATTTTGATGATTTGGTAATCAATCTTGCCACAATTTAAACAATAGGGAAAAAAAGGAAGGGAAAGCAAGATAAAAATTGTACCCTTACTCCCCACCCCCCCACCTTAGCGCTACTTGTTTCCATCTTCCCCTCCCTCATCACCCCCAATGCCTCTTTCTGATCCTTGCCTCATGGATCCCCCTTCCCATTCTTCTCTCCCCCCTTTCCTTCCCCTTATGCAAACAGGAGTTGTTTCTCTGTTTGTAGTGGCAAGAGTTTCCTTGACAACAACCACTTTTTTCCATAAAAACAAAAATTTCGATGACAACCTTCTTCCCTGATGATAAATTGGTGTCCTGTAGTTTGTTGATTTGAGAGATGTTTTCCCTGTGTAAACCTTGTTTAACTGAGAGCTTAATCTTCTATTCACATGTTTCAAGGAGGCAATGTAAACCATGAAAGATGGTCGGAGATGAACACATTATTTTTGTTGCTGGAGAAGTTGAACCAATTTGGACTTTTAGGTTGCAACAATGTATGAACCCAGTTCCTGCTGATCATAAACCATGATCAAATTCTCCAATCTCCCTATAACTCGAATTCTTAAACTTTTGGATTGCAACAACTTCCAGCTTAGATTAATGGGATGATTGAACAATAAGTCCTTTGTTAGTAGTTGTGATTGAACAATTTAAGTTGAAATCTAATCTCCAATCTTAAACCATGATGAAATTTGAATCTGCAATCTTCCTGTGACTTGAAATCTTAAACTTTTTGATTGCAACAACTTCCATGTTAGATTAATGGGCTTGATTGAACAATAAGTCCTCATGTTAATGGGTGTCATTGAACAATGAGTACAAATTTTTAGCAGGTATTTGATTGTATCAATGTTGATGTTATATTGTTGTTTTTAGAGACTCCAATGTGTATACAACATCTGAAAAGTAGCATCTGTTTGGATTTGAAATCTGTGGTAGAAAGGTTTTCCCTGCTAATGATATAAATATGTGTGTCTCACATGTTCTTGCTTGTACTTTCTTCACACTGGTCAAAATCTAAGGAGAACTCCAGCCATAGGTCATTTTTGTCTGGGATATCAAATGCTCCTTCTCTTATCTATTGTGTCTTCCCTGCCTTCTTCTCTCACTTCTGTTCTGATATACTGTTTCACTCTAATTGTCCAAAGAGCAGAGGAAACACGTACATTGATCTGAACTCCTGATTGTTTTCACTTGACATGGGAGCCGCTCAACCTTCGTTTATTATCATTTGTTTATGGTGCATGCACCAATCATATCATTCCATCAAAATAGTCTACTTTAAGAGGAGTTTTGATCTTCCTTTACCATCTGAACTGGAAATCATGTAGCTTTATAAACTTCTTTTTCAGTTCCATGTTTACGGAGAGCTGCATCTGTAGAAGAAGAGTATGATGCTGCTGGAGATGAAATTTTACTAGAGAATGAGGATAACGATGGCTGGCTTGCTACTCACGGAAAACCAAAAGGTGATTTTGTTTTAAGCTGTGTATCTTGCTGTAACATCTTTTTAATTCAGCATACTCCACGTCCTGCAGGAACAAAATGTGATTTGGAGGACGACTTGCCTTCTATGGAGTCATTAGATGTTGGAAAAAGTCAAACAATTCAATCAATTTCGTCATATTTTGGGGGTGGAATGGAAGAAGATATACCAGACATGGCAGAATATGAAGAGCAGGATAATGTTATTGAAACAGATCCAGTAAGTTGATTTTGTGCATGCTTGATAAAGTAGGTCTATAGTATAAGCTTGAAATTTTCTTTTGCTAATTGTTTGGATGACAACTGTTTACTTATCTTTTCACCCTCATTGATAGTAATTATACACTTAAATTAATCCTCCTAGCATGGAGATTAAAGAAGAACTATACTAGTAGTTACTAAATGATGAAATATATATAGTTCATCAGATTGTGTAAGTTCATAGAGTGATCTGTAGTATGGATAGGGAAAAAAATCGAAAACATATGCATATGAAGGAATATAAGCAGATTAGGGTGAGTGAAAATACATTGACATCAGCAAAGCTGTAAGTCTATTATATGGCATTGGCCATATGAATTTTGATATTAGTACTCATTGCCAGCTAACCGTTCTTCAGATCTACTTATTTCAACAAACAACAGTTTATTTTTCTTCACTTAACATTATGGTCTGCAAATGCGTTAAATCCATCGACTATATTTGCTTCTAGCTTAAATTTACATTTGAGTGCTTTGCAACAGAGCAAGAATCATGTCTTTCTCAAAATATAATATGATCAATTTATGAATGGTAAATTCAAATTTGAATCACGGTCCTGAATGCTTCAGTGGATTATCTAATTTCATCAAATGATTATTTATCTTCAGCAGATTATTTAGTTTAATCCTAATATTGTAGAGTCGATTGCTGAGAAGCCAAAGTGCTAAAAATAAGCAACAGTGATTACGGCCTTCTTTGCATACTGTAATATATTATTACAGCTTTTACTATTCAAAAAAATAATTTATCAATCTGTTGCTAGTAGTGGTGGTAAGGACCCCCCAAAATCTCCTGGCAAATCTGATCATGTGTGGTTAATGCAGGGTACACTTCAGTATACATATCTAGTGGCTCATGAACCTGATGAAGAAAATATATTAAGGACTCGAACATATGATGTCAGCATCACGTAAGATGCATTTTCTCACCTGGCAGTATTTATATTAGATTTTCTTTATGAAACAACCTTTGTACAATGTAACCGTAAAGGCTTACATATGCTGTTGATTTAACTGCTAAATTGTCAATCTCTAGCTGCAAGTTAGTTGCCCTGCTTTTGGAATTTTAGACTTGCACAATGTTACCACCTAGTAGGGCTTGGTGACTCGGAGTGTTTAAGCATACACTGATGATGCTAGCTGTAGTGTTACCATCTCATTATATTAGATACTGCTGTTATGGTGAAAGATGCCACACAGATCAATATTGTCATCTCATGTAATTGCTTGGTATGCCAAGTTTATTACATCTCAATATGCCTATGGGTGTGGAAAACAATTCTTACATTAATTGGTGCATGAGTCAAACTGTTAGACCCTTCTACTATATTATATGAAGTGGCCTAATGGTGTTTTTTCTTTCGTCCCTTTGACAGATATGACAAATATTACCAAACTCCTCGTGTATGGCTTACTGGATATGATGAGGTTGGTTACTGTTGCTTTGTTCTTTTGTTTATGCCCTGGGTTCAGCCATTGTTTAATTTTCAATTACAGTTTGTATTAATGTTCACATTGTGGAATAAAATTGTGGTCACTGTTGCTGTCATGGTTGTGGTAGTGCTGGAGCTGGTTGTTGTGGATGTTATGTGAAAGCCCAATCGAAAAGCTGAATAACTTCTGTTAATTTTCAAATAAAGCTGACAGTTGTGGCCCTGTGAGGTCAAAAAGATCTTTTCATTAATTTCAAATTGCCTTTAATGCATAGATTTTCTAGAATATGTGGGAAAAGCCATCATAATAGTGTTCTCGATGAACTTTGATGATCATTTCTCTTTCAATTTATATTGTTTGTAATTGTATCATTTTTTACACAATGTAAAATTAATACAATAATTAGTTCATATTTAAGATTTTGCAATCATTTTACTGAATAAAGGCTAATTATCGCTTCGGAACCTAGAACTAGTTTAATTTCAGAGCAGTACCGTGCACTTCAAAAACTATGAAATTGATGACCTGAAATTCGGAATTCTGAATGTTATGAGGACAGTACCTTAATAGAGACTAGTGGAAATGTTGATAGTTATATGTACCCAGACTGAAACATCATAAAGAACTTTTCACACCTAAACTGTTTTTCAATGTCTAGTGTCAGTCCTAACTCTGATTGGTGACTGTTACTTATGGCATTAGATTTGTTATATATAATAGTTTTAATGGCTTAAAATTTAAAAGTGATTTTTTTGAGTTCGTCTTCCCTGACCTCATAAAGCTCTGTGCGGTTCCCCCTCCTTTGGCTCAACCCCCTCTTTTGTTGAAACTGATCACTCCTCCCCCTTCCCCCAATTCTCTCACTTATCGCCTCTCTTTTTATTTCTTTTTTATTTGCTTGACTATTTTCCATTTCATTTGTTTTCCTTTGCGTACCCTAAATTGCAATCACTG
Source organism: Nepenthes mirabilis (assembly GCA_025585075.1). Lineage (NCBI taxonomy): Eukaryota > Viridiplantae > Streptophyta > Magnoliopsida > Caryophyllales > Nepenthaceae > Nepenthes > Nepenthes mirabilis. Next base: position 7,723 of record JAODPA010108603.1, read on the forward strand.
CTCAGGCTCTCTCTTATCCTCATCTCTGTTTTGATTCATGGGTGAGTTGCATTGACAATGACCAGCACTACGACATACACCATGTCAAGTCTAGCTACCAATCCATGCAATTTAGATTTGATTTTGTAGATTGGTGCTAATAATTTCTTCCATTATTAGGTTTGATAAACTGAAATTGCACCTAATTTGTACAATTAAGAGTTGAGTTTAATTTTTTCTATGACTATACGGTTGCTTGCTTCACAGGGATTCCAACATTGCTATCTCTGGGGAAAATATGATGTACACAACCTTACCTTTAGTATACAAAGAGGTGGTTTTGCAATTTAAAATGATTTTTATGTCACAATGGAACAACTTTATCATTGCAACATTGTTCACCCTCTAAGTGTTTGCTATAAGTATGCATTTTTAATGGATAGTCATAGTTTTTCCCCCTTTCCACTTTTGGTTCATATCCCATCTCTTTGCTTTGGAAGTTTATGGTGTATCGGTTAATTGTGGGTGTCTCAATTCTTTTTATACCAGAAACTCCTTTGGCATCATTCTGGTTGGAATAGCTGAGAGAGGTTGAAATGAGTGGGCGAAGGGAGGTGATATGAGACTGAGGTAGTTGTCAATGCTATGGTGAATATGTTTGGTGGGTGGTGACGTCATTGGGATGTGGTATGGTGTGTAACAGTGGTGGTTGTGTATGCAGTGGTGGCTATGTTTGGTGTGGTGACAGCTGTTTTGCGGTGATGGGTATGTGTTGATTGTGTGTATACCTTTAGCATTTTTTCTTTAATTTTAGGGTTTTTTATGCCAATTTTACTACAATTACTGTTTTGTTTTTCTTTTTTCGAGTTTTCATTTAAGCACCTATACCTTTTCATCAGTTAACAATGTGACACCAAATGTTCTTCTATAATTTTGCTAATGTGACAAGTTTCATCCATTTTTGTTTGTGATGACTAAAATGCCCCTATTTATTGTTTTTATTAAAAACATTTTCGGTTGGTTGGTCTTCTCTTTCCTTTCTTTAGTATCCACTGTCTCTGCTCCATATGCATCTCTCTCTCTCTCTCTCTCTCTGATGCAGACATCTAAACTATACCAAATTAGAAAAGATTTATTTTGATTCCCTTTGATTTTATTTTATTGGAATCTCACACACACACACACACACATTTCTATCCCCTCTTCTCTCATCTCTCTCTCCCACCCTTTTGCCCTTCATTCACATCAGCCTTTATGCTTCTGCCCTACCCTGTTTAATGTATGTTGCCAAGAGGAATGAAACAAACCAGACAAAGAAAAGAAATGAGAAACAATATGGTAGGAATTAAATCCATGAGCAATCTAATTGTATACAAGTAATGGACTGGCTATACTGATCACCATCACATTTCAGCAACACCATGTTGCAAATTGAACAAAAAGGCACCTGAAATCAAAGTAGCAAAAATTGAATAGGGAGGGGGAAGGCACCTCAGGCAAAGGCCATGGTGGCCTCTGTAGTGGCGAACTGGGGATTTTGAATGGAGGAAGGGGAGGTGGATATATGGACCATAGCCTGTGCAATGCTTCAAGTAATCAAAGGTACACCTTGCCTTTTTAAGAAGCTTTCCTTTCTTGCACCTATTCAGCTAATATTTGTGTGGTGGTCTGCAATATGAGGTGTCGACAAGCCATGACCCTAGGCGAATCATTGTGGCATGAGTCTTTAAACAAGTATTCGGAGGGTGTAGCATTGATGTGATACTAACATGGCTGTTTATGTCATGGGTTGTCAGCATGCAACAATAACATTGTTGGTTCTCACAATGATGCGGGGTGAATGTGTTCTTTTGTGTCAAGGCACTTTCCTGAGCACCAGGAGGACTAAAACGAGTCTTAGGTGGGAATATTGAAACACAACAAAGTCTATTTCAAGCACTTGATTAATTTATAGAGATATGACATTGTGATAGTTGGGGTGTTTCAATTTTTCTTTTTTTCTACAAATCCCTGAAAAGCTTAGAATTTTTAATAGGAGGAAGTTGGTAGTCAGCTCTCCACTATCTGCGGGATGTAGTGTGAAGAGGCGCCACATATCTCCTAAGTGAGTTACCATGAGGGACGGGTGCTAGGGTATGTCACAAGGACAACCTAGAGTCTCTGTGAGGTTGGGTGTCTAGTATATACTATCCAGCATGGCTGAAGGGCTCGATTGTACGGATAGTGTTAAGGTAGGAGACTTAAACCCTCAGTTGTATTCAGGTTGACATGCTGTATGCTAGACTTGAGGTGATGGCCTTCCCAGGCTAAGGTGAGCTAGGATCCTCAGGTTGACTTGATGCTTGTGCTTTTGGAAGCACAAAATTGAACGACACTTTGCTACGGGGGATTAAACTCAAGGTTACTAAGTATGATGCTTGTTGAGATATAAGAATTGGTGCATTCTATTATGCTTAGTGACTAAGATGCATTATGAAGTGGTTGCCTTCACGATCAGGATCATTAACAAACTTAGGGCTTGAGAGCCTGAGTACTGGGGAAGGTGTGTCACATGAGTGTCGTGCACTAGTCAACTAGTAAGTTTCTTATTATGGATAGGATTAGGATTGCTCAGAGTGCTCGATGTGACAGAGTGTTATAAGATGAGCTTATGTGCGTTGAGTGAGGCATGAGGATTGCAATGGGGGAACACCATATTGATGGATAGTCTGATTGCATACTATAGCTTCAAGCTTCGTTAAGCAGTGTGGGGTGGGGAAGAGGAGACTGGAAGGCAGGAGAAGAGATGACAAAGCTAAGGGGATGGGGAAGGCGCAGCACTAGAGGACTTCATCGGAATGGGGGTAGTTTGTGGGATAGAGATAAGGGGTGAAAAAGAGACAAAGTGGGTTTTATTAAATTTTGTTTTTATGATTAAATGTGGATTGTTGATATTTGATCGAATGACTCTTGTTCAACCCAAATATATTTTTATCTAGTTCCATACCCATGGATTGTGCACATGATGGATGTTTTTCCTATTTGCTTGAAATTTGTAATGGATTTAGAATACAGTGTCACATTGTTAATAGAAGGAAATTAAAAAAAAAAAAAGTGATAAATTTAAAAATGGTGTAAAATGGAGGTCCCTAAGTGTAAAAGACCCTTGAATTTGTTTGCTAAATTAGGTTAAATTTTTTCTGAAATGATTAATATCTTTCCAAATATGTGTAGGCACATGGCAAGCATGCAAAAACAAATTGTTAATTCACTTTAAGTATGACAAAAATAGGGCATAGAAGATGGTTTGAAAGGAAATACAAATCATAGGTGGCCATGGATGGGAAAAAAATAAAATGCTGGTTAGGTCACAAAGATATGTCTGTGGTTAAGTCTTGAAAATTGCCCGTGGTTAAGTCTAGAAAACCCTAAATTTCGTTAAATTCTGAATGAGGAGGGGGGATGGAATGTTGGTTGGTGATGGTAGCTGGTCTTTAGCTTGAGAGGAAACTTTTGGAAGTTCCCCATCTGGTTACTGCAATAGTTCATGACTGGAAGAAACTATTTAACACCAAATAATACAGTATTTACTTTAACATTTATCACATTCACTGAGCACTTCTCCATCATTGTGTTGCAGTCAAGGATGCTTTTGGAACCAGAACTTGTACTTGAAGATGTTAGTCAAGATCACGCTCGCAAAACGGTGAGATATATACTATTTGTTAGAAAGTTTTGTGGTCAATGTATAAGTTATGCTCTCTAAAACACGTACTGGGACCGGTGAGATTCCTGTAACTCTTTATGGCCTGGCTGTATTTTTCAGCATTTGTGTGAAAAAATGACAGGCTTCCTTCTTTTTTAGTGAGGATCCACACAAGAGATTGCTTAGAAGATATTTGTAGTGACATTCTTTCTTCAGGCAGTATAGACTATTGCTGTAAGTTATTGTGTGACAACTGAAAAGGATGCCTATTGAGAATCTAGTAAATTTTAGAAAATTGGTAAATCCATTGATGTTGTCCAAAAGGCAGAGTCATAGATCTGTTATGTATATTTCTGAAGTGGAATTACTCACTTATGATTTCTGGTTGTAATGTGCTAGTTTGAATTGAGTTGCTATCCTAGTTGCGTTCCAAACACCCAGTTAGGCCTTGTATTGAAATCCTTCATCGATTTGAGTATAGGAGATATACAAAGCTGTAACTCCTTATAATTCCATGCGTAATGACATTTACAGAAGTTTCAGTCTGGTTTGGATTTCGGTTTCTCATCCAATGATATTGTTTGTTTTGGTTATGTGCTTAGTCTATGACTCATGAAGGGATGGCAGAGGAGGATTCATGTAGTGAATCCACATTGTGGGACTTTAAGCTTTATTGTTGTTATTGTTGCCACTGCATAGTTTGTAAGGATATATTTGTTTATCTGAGACACTTTAATTGGCCTTTCTGTGGCTGGAATTGCCATTAGAACTATACAAAACTAATGCCATAGCAATGTTAGCTTCTACAAACTGTGTTGTATTCTTTGAGCATTTCTCCAATCTTATCTGTGCTAATGCAGACAAGGAAGTGTCTTTTTTAATAGGAAAAGAGCTCCGGTTGTCGTTCATATCTAACATAATATTGTGGGAGCCTTGCATTGCTAATGGTTCTGTTGTAGTCATCTCACATCTCTATATCAATAAATGCATAGTTGTACACATGTATCCTAGACATTATGTTGTTTCCTAGCCAAAACTGTAAGATTATTGTATAAGTTTGATCCATCCAGGTGACCATTGAAGATCATCCGCATTTGCCTGGAAAGCATGCATCCGTACATCCATGTCGACATGGGGCAGTGATGAAGAAAATAATTGACGTTCTTATGTCACGCGGAGTTGAGCCGGAAGTTGACAAGTATGTTTGCGTCTCTTCTCCCCCCCTCCCCCCCCCCCCAAAAAAAAAAAAAGAAAGATATTTTGCTTATGCTTAACTGAGTTTTTAAGCCTATGGACTGAGATGTTTTAGACAGCATTCTTTGGACTAAGGATTATATTTTCTATGTTTTTCAGTGACTAGCAATTCTATTTTGCAAAAAAGTTTTCAACCTAAAAGAGGAAGTTGAAGAATCAGTCCCCGCCAAATCAGATTCCAAATTAACAAATTTAACTAGTTCCTAGTTTTCTTTATCAAAGTATTAGTTTTAGTAGATCTTGTGTTTCATATCGTTGATCTAATTTTTTATCTTCTCTATCTATGATTTTGGATAATATAGTAATGGAAATTGGAGTTTTTCTTCTTTTTTCATATGCTTGAATCGAATAGTTTAATAGAGCTAATAAGTTGGGCATTTTGATTTGAATGTTAAGAAAACGCACATTCTACTAATTCTGAATTTTGCTCTCAATAGGGAGATAATTAAATTCTTATTTCAATCAAGTATAATGGCAGGGTCTTCCCTAAGAAAAGGTGGCCTAATGTGCTAGGTTTACTAGATTGTGGGCTTTAAGGGCATTGGGGTGTACCTTACACATTAGAATTTGAATTGTAGCTTTATCGATTTGGCTAACTACAAAGGAGTTGGTTAAGGGTAAGATCATTGATGTAAATAATAGCCGGTACAATACATATTGGTTAATATGTGTTAGTATTGATGACCCTTGATACTGATTTTTTTTTTATACCGCAATAATATCGTGATATACTTTCGTATCGATTGATACGACCTTGTCAACTTGCGATTTTAGAAAAAATTTTTCCATCTGATATATCCGATACCGATACATATTATACGATGTCCAATATCAATATAATTGCAACTAATATTGATACTGTTTGCAGTACGGGTGATTGGACTATGAATCCTTTTTTTGCCCCAAACTGGTCAAACCGGTTCAGTAAAATCTAGAATCGTAACCGAGCCGATTTGATTGATTAATTGGCTAATTGTTTCACGTACATCAGTTAATCAGTTTTTAAACAATATAATATTTCCATTTGATGCATCCTGGATCCGGGTTTTCGACGAATTCGGGTTCAACTGAATCTTGGGTTTGTGCTGACGTGAGTCCCGGTCTCGATGCTACTCGGCTTGGATCCTGTACACCACAACCAAAGACGAGAAATCAAAGGAAAATGGCAGGACTCGCTCCTCAATTTATCTTTCGACACTTAAATCAGTTATTATTCTTCCATAATGAAGAATACAAAGACAGAATTTACTGGGAATGATACGGGGGTTGGGATTTATGAGTTTGACACAGAGGTGGCACTCGACGTAGAGCAACTTTTGTGATGGTGCGCCTGTAGAGAGCGGCTTTCGGTGGTGCGCTCGTAGATAGTAGTTTTCGGTGGTGCGCTTGTGGAGAGTGGCTTTTTTGGCCACTAGGTTCACGGAGAGTGAATAGTGGGAAAAGTGAATGACGCTTGATTCGTTCGAAGGTGGGATTGCTTGTGTCGGTTTGAGCACTAAAGGGAGCATGTCCTTGGAGTCTGCCTCAAGAGCTTTTTATAGCCATCCAACCTTGCCACCCTTCTTTGGGCGGTAAGGCTGGCTGCCAGGTGCATGGGGGAGATCCTTTCCATCCGTTGTGAAAATGTTGGTGCTATTTAGAGCAACCACGATCGGCTAGAGGGATTCGTTCCTTCCTTGCGGAGATGCCGCACGTGGTAAATAATGCAGTTTCCATCGTCGGAGTTACGTTGAGTTGGGGAGTCTCATTTCAGAGGGGATTGCGATCTGGAGAGATATTCCGTATTATTTCCAATCAAGGCAGGTAATCTCTAGCGCGCAAGAACGAGGCCATGGGCCATATCTAGTTTGGGCCTCCTTCAGCTTTTTGAAAGTTATCTCCGATCAACTAGGGAGTTGACCGTCCACTAGGCCAGTGGGCTACATTTCTCCTAGGCTGATCGCCTTTTTTGGGTAGGCCAATTTTAGCCATCCCATCAGCACTAAAATTATAAAAAATATATATAATCCATAATTTTATAATGCTTACATAATTCATTAATATATTAGTTATAACTTTGAATAATAATTTAGTAATCAACTGCCAACAATATAAGTTTTATGCAACCACAAATGCTTATCTTTCTCCATGTTAGATTCCTTTTAAATCATCATCCACTCAATGAATCGTCAATATCAATAAGAATATGCTCCATTGTCAAGCAAATTATTTATACGAATAATAAAATAAGACATTTATATTAAGTTAAATACTTTTTGCTTTTTGTAACTGTATGTATGTATGTATTGTTAGTTTAGGTAGCCTCCAAATAAAAAATAGTAACTCTGAACCAAATCAAAATCCAAATAAAAAAATTTATTTTGACCCGAATCTGAACTGTTTGGTTAAGTTAACCTATTTTTTGGTTCGGTTTAGATGGTTTTGATTTAGATTATCTGGTCAATGGTTTTTTTGGACACCCTCATGCGAAAGGATGGGCATGACTTTTGTAATATTTTAGCACAATCCACTCTTTGGCCTTGTTATGTGAGTTCCTGTCCAGAAAAAATGGATTCTTAACACAGCATGATGATGTTTTGACAATGGCAATCATAGCAATATAGTTTGCCATTACAATCGATGAACATTCATTCCCATGTGTATTTTATTTCATCTTCCTTCCTTTAATGGTTATAAATGCCTTGTTGTGCAAGTTATTCTATGTGTTGGCAACAAAATTTGTTCCACATGCTATGAATGGAGATTGAATAGTTGCATTATATTAAATAAATATATCCTGTTCATTTTATGTTAAAAAAAATTTGGGCAATCTGTAATTTGTTCAACCAATCTCTTTAGGCATCGTTCTTTATTCGAAAAAAAATCTGAATATATATTTCCTAAATGAATTGACTCAGTTCATTCTGATGGATTATGCTTTCTTTATCCAAATTTTCTTGGAGCTGTCCTTTCATATGCAGATTTTCCAAATATGTGGTGGTTAACCTATCTTCATTGGTATCATGATTTCTGCTCCTAATGTTTATTCCAATTCTATTCTATAATTTAATCTAACCTGTCTCATCTGTTCACACAGGTACCTCTTCTTATTCTTGAAATTTATGGCTTCAGTTATTCCAACTATTGAGTATGATTACACCATGGACTTTGATCTAGGTAGCTCCAGTACTTGATTATCAGGTAATTGCAAATGAAGGGGCACCTTATTTTTTTTTTTATCTTGATTCTGTTTTCCTAGTTGAGTAATTTTAATTTTACTCGCACATACTAGGTTATCATTGCCAAAGATGTTGATGCAAGTTAATTGTAGTTGAGATGCAACTAGGAATAATATATGTAGATACTGTTGTAATGGGACGACTAATTGTGCTTGTGTTTGCATTCTTTTATAGACAAAGTATTCATTCCACCCCACACCTATTGTAGTTTATTGGACCGAAGGGCAAAAGGTTCTAAAACAATATTCGCTATGCCTAGGAATATAACTGCATTGTAGTGCCACCCAAGATGGCATTTGATTATGATAATATCAATAACATTTGCAATTAGTATCAATAATAAATTAAAAATAACGACGATGACCATAATAATAATAATTGTATTGATAACAACATAAAACAACAAATAGTGGATTTTAAGATAGATGAATAGATGTAGAGATTTATGTTCTAGGATATTTTGTCACGCGTCTTTGAGTAATTTAGAATAATCAGAAATGGCGCATTCTCAAGTATCCTTGCACCTTGCTGCTTGAAATCTGTATTCTAGAGCAGCCTTTTTAAGTTCTCTTGGAGGTTGTAATTAAACATACAGGGCTTACTAATTAGCGCAGAGTCTCAATCCTCCTCTCATGACAATTGACTGAATAACTGCTCTTTGATTGGGAAGCAGTTTTTGGCCCCATTCTCTTTGTTATCAGCCTTATTGAGGCTGGCTATCAAGTACATGGTCCAATTTACTGGAGAAGCAGATTGTTACCTTGTTCTTATTTATTTATGACAAAAAAAAAATGGGAAGTAAAGATACTGAGTATAATCCAATATGGTTGTGCCAATGTATTTAATAATGAAGCTGATCAAATAATGTAGTAAACAGTAAAAAGCAGACAAATAGGCAAGTTATTAAATGCCTGCAAAGGGTGCTCATTACCAAATAGGCTTTTAATTATTGTATGGAAAGAATTTTGGAAAATTCTGTTAGTATTGTGGAAAATGACCCAAAGGTATACTTTTTATAGTTACTTACCAAATGATCAATTCAGTCATTCTAATGATGTACGCATCACATTAAATTCCTTTTATACCCCGGAAATGCTTTTTTTTTTTGGCAGATATATTGCATAATTTGCAATAAAACAATTCCGTAGCAATTTGTTACCATCTGATTGCAAAATGTTGAGGAGTCTCTTCTGTGAATGTAGCAGGGAAACAACATGCAGTTAATTGTAAAATTTTGTAGTAAAACCATTTTGTTGCAAAATATTACCGTGTATTCGCAAATATTGTGGGGCCTTTTTTTGTGAATGAAGCAAGGGGAACAACATGTAGGATTCATACTACCAAGAAAATGCCCAAAATATTTTGTAACTAGGTAATATGTTGTAACATTTTGCAATATAGTTGCAAAAAAGTAGTTAAGGGTACAAGAGGAATTCTGTCTGACCTTTAGGTATTAGGGTGATTAATTTGATCTTTGGACAATGACCTTCAAAAAAGTATATACATTTGGATAATTTCCCAGAAATAGGAGTTATGGAATTGGAATTCACCCTAGATATTTTTCCATGTCGGCTTTTGTAATAAACAATAAAAAGCAGATAAATAGGGAATCTCTGTCATGCCATCCTGTTTAGTAAGCACATAAATATTTGCAGATGGAAGACTCTCTGACTTTAGGTTAGGTGCTAATCTTCTCTGCAAATTGCCAACCCCACCCATCCCCTCTTATATTGGGACGAACAGACTGTGTTACAAGTAAGGAAAAAAAACCAATTCCACTGTCTTTATCTTTTAACAATGTCAATCTGTGAAATGCCAAAGAATCAAAATTTGGCTTTTGGCTTTTGGCTTCCACGGACTGCTATGAAGCATATCATTACTAATTAATTGCATGACATGAACAACCGTAACTTCTGCACTGTCAAATGACCCCTTTTCCCATTTGTCCTTCGTTGCTGACATATCAAATATCTTTTTAATTTTTTCCCATTTGCCATCTATGTGCAATTTGCTAAGTCAATAGTGATTTTCATTGCTTGTCTGCTTGACATGTAGAAGTCTGTAAACCAAGGATTAGCAGGATTCTCACGCATATGGAATTAGTTTACTTTTGGCCTTTCAATTAGTTCAATTCTGTGCCTACACTGTGCCATTCTGATATTCTCCCTTCATACCAATCTTATAATCCTTTCTTCCTCCTTTCCAGATTGGCTGCAACTGGAAATGCCAAATCAACTGTGGAATCCTACTTGTACATATACATATACATATATATATATATATATATATATATATGGGTGATAGGATAATCATATGTAAACTCTGTTATGATGACATGACTGTGAACATATTTTGTAAATTATGTGTGCAGATGTCTGCGATTAATCATATATACGCAGCCTTATCTCCTATATTTTGTTTAAATACTGAATGCTGGCTTTTTTTTTTTTTTTTTAAATTTGTTTGTTTGCCAGCTTACTGACTGTTGGAAGTTACTGATCCATCCCAGGATCCAGTGCAAATATGCCTGATGCTTGATATTTGAGGGTAATGTTTTGCCATCCTAGGCATGGAGTTCTCTTTGTCCTTTCAACGGTGAAGATCATTTTTGAAAGTGATGAATAATAGAGATTAAATAATATATTAAAATTTTATCTCAATCTTTGCACTTCTAGGAGTTGATATTATTTTAACAGCGATGGATGATAGAATGTAAGATAATTTTAATGTGTCATGTTAATGTTAACTTTGTGTATAACAAGGATAAACATTAATCATTGAGAGACTAAGAGAAATTAACACTTAGGAGTATATAACAAAATACAGAGATGGAACTGAATGTATTATTTTGCAGTATGATGTAATGAAAATAAAGGATGAAATGATAATGTTTTCACAAAATAAAAAATCAATAGGTGTATTTGTTGGGCCCCGGTATGAAGGCCCATAAAAGCGCGGCCCAAATAAAAGAGGCCCAGAGACATCCACATGAGCAGATCAGATGGCCCGGGTGAGAAGCCCAAGGGCCGAGAACCCAGGGGGTTTCTTACCACCCGAGCGGCCAAGAAGAATCTCTCAGACTTTTTAGAAGACCTCGCAGGGACTGTTTTCTCCTCTCAAGACCGCGAGCTTGCAAGAAGACTCGCAGCCGTCCGAGAATCGCCCGTCCAAGACCGGGAATGCCAACTGGCCTATTTCGACGGTTTCCAAGAAAGCCTATGCCTACTGCCAGTCGCCGCATCAACAGAGCATGCTTAGTCAAATCAATGAAGATATCCAGATCTTGAACACCTGACACACGCAAAGGCTGCAGCGGCGCCGTCCGCATGCCATTTCCTCACGTCAGCAGCATTGAAGGAAGCCAGTGGTCCAACCCCTCAACCGCCGGATGGACGACACGTGTCCACTCCCCAACGGTCTGGCTTCCACTATAAATATACAATAAGACCTCTTTTCCAAGAGAGGACAAGTCCAGAAGCACGTAAGGGAGCTTTTCAGTTACCACTCCAACTCCCAAAGCCTCCCGTAAGCCTCCTCCTTCTCCACGCCCAGATCCTCAAAGAAGCGGAAGAAGGCTCCCAGAGAGCACAGTTTTCTTAAGGAGATAAACACAAAATGAGAGATAGGGAAGGGAATAACTCTCACAACTGTACTCTGTAAAATCTCCAATCCACATAGTGAAGCTCTTGACAGGCCTTAAGCCTAATGGTTTTTCTTCCCCATTCAAGAGGAGGTTTTCCATTTAAAATATCCGGTCTCAATTCTCATCTCGCATCTAACACCTCACTCACTTGTGTTGCCGGTAAGCCACGGATCGGATTGGACGTCGGGGATTCAACTCCCCTCATCAACGAGCCTTCCCGAGGGATCCGGCCGGGTCTTCAACGCCCCTCGCCATCTCTCGGCCATAGGAGGTCATCCGGTTGGCTGACGACCGCCTCCTGCATCTCTCTTCCGTAGCAGTCCCCGTGGAACCAGAACGTAACAGTATTCATCTGCATCAATAAATAAATGAATAAGATATTAATTATTTGAATATCTTGTTTTATAGTATGATA